>JAEBDU010000004.1:0-198774 GCA_016802625.1 Heliconius numata
TTGTTTTTAAGCCAATAAAATATTTTGGTGGGATTTTCATCTACAATCCGTGCGCTTAGTCGAAATTCCCAGAAAATAGAATTAATATTATTTTATTAAAATTATGTAAATTAGAAAATATTTATATAATTGCAGGAGCACGCTATTAGCAACAGCGAAAAATACGATGCTGTTGTTGCTTCGGAAATAATAGAGCATGTTAATGAACAAGAATTATTTGTCCAATTGTGTGCTCGTGCTTTAAAACCAAATGGGAAATTGTTTATCACAACACCAAGCAAAACAAGATTTGCACAATTTAGTATTATATTCTTATGTGAAGATATTTTTCGGGTGATACCAAAAGATACTCACCAATATGAGAAATTTGTATCACAAAAGGAACTCCAAAATATGCTACAACGTAGTAAGTAGATAACTATAGATATATATCATATTGTAGTTTTATCAAACTACGACAAAATAACATCAACACTGAAAAAAAGAAAGAAAGAAGATCATATGAAATTTATTTATCATTATTTCGTCACGTAGGGACACCCACTACAAATAGGTTCTGAATTAAATGTGCTGCTTATGTTTAAAACTTCTCCAAAATTCTCGTAACGTAATATTTAAATGTCCGTTCTTAAAAGTTTTGATTGACTGATAAAAAAGTAAGTCATGCTTATTAAATTTTATTACGTATTTTTACAGGTAACTGTGCCGTGGAATTAGTACGAGGTTTCAACTACCGTCCTTTAGCAAATAAATGGTACTGGACTAACCACAAACTATTCATGTACGCCACGCAAGCCGTTAAACTTAAGTAGATCACAGCTATATTTAATATTTAATCATTAAATTAAAATATAAAATGTTGAACACTATATTCAATTTGTAGGAATACAAGATACAAAATTATGTAGATATCAACTATGTATGTCACTGTGAATAAATCTTTAATTGTATGAATTTCTTAAAAGCTTTTATTTAAATCTAATATGACGGACCATCCCAGACGGCGAAATAGTTATTATTAATGTACTTCTACAATATGGGTATCAAATGAAAGGGCTCGTTGAGAGCAACTTGAAAAATAATATGACGTTATTCTAAATCGAATATGGTGGAATATCTAAAATGGCGGGATAGTTATTATTTGTGCACTTCTGCAATATTGGCATCAAATGAAAGGGCTTGCCGAGAATAATTAGAAAAATAATGTGACATCACTCTAAATCCTATTATAGCACTATTGAAAATTTTGTGTTTTTTTTGTACAGTAGGCAATATGCACTAATATTTGTTGTTGTTGTTGTTGTTATTGTTGTTGTTGTTCTTTAATTATGGCGATCCGAGCGTGCCAGTTCAGCACTAATCACTTCGCTTATGTCACGTTGAATGGAAAACACACAAAGGAGAGTGTACGGTAAAGAGACAATATTACGCAATAGTAGATGCACGTTAAAAAGAGATCCAGCTAAGATATGCACTAATATAATAACTCCATCAAACCTGTCACGTAAAAGAACCTTTTTTGACATGTTTACCTTTTATCTCTTGCCTTTGTGAATCGAGTATAATTAATCATTTTTTATACTGAATATAATTTTAAAATCAATCCATTAAAGACTCTTTGCCACATTGATATGATAACAATGAATGAAATTAAAAAATAAAAGGAAGAAGTAGGTATAGCCTCAATTGACAATACGTTTGAAGAAAAAAATTGCCGTGTATACAATGGGAATCCATTAAAGACTCTTCGTCATTGCTTAATAATATGATAACAATGGATGAAGCTACAAAAATAAAAGAAAGAAGTAGGTATAGCCTCAACTGACAAGTTGACGTTTGAAGAAAAAAAATGCCGTGCATACATTGGGAACTATTGCACATAAAATAATATAAAATTTACATTAAAAAAGAACATATATCTTCGACGGACTCTTAAACTACTGGACCGATTTTAATCAAATTTGCACACTGTGTGCAGTTTGATCCAACTAGAGGATATTTTATATCTCAATTTATAATTACAATATTATTATTTTCTTACAAATTATTTGTTTATTATTGACAGTTGATGACTGTTTCTCTATTAGCCAGTACATATCCCCAAGTTTACGATTTGTCTGTTCTCTTTAGCCATGATATGGTCTTTCCATGTGAGCTTCCTTTCCAGGTGCATTCCCAGATATTTTACTGTTTTTTGCTGAAGTAAAATCATATCTTTCAGTTTCACTGGTGGGCAGTCTCCTCTTTTGAGTGTTAATGTTACATGTATTTTTTTTGCTTCTTGCACCAAGTTGCAACTTTATCTAAATGTTCTTGAAGTTTTTCAGACGCTATGTTAGAGTAGTGCCGTATCATCAGCGTAAGTCAGTCAGGTCACCAGTCTAGACTGCGTATAATACCGAACCCAGCACAGATCCCTGCGGGGCTCCAGCTTCTAGGCGGAAGATAGATGATAAATTTTCCTCGACCCTGACTTGAAACATACGGCCCTGAAAGTTGGATTTTAGAATCATGTACATATCCAAGTATAGATCTTTTCACTTCCGCAAGTGTTATTCGCTTTACGGATAGCGATACTTGTTTATGAGTCGGCATGATATCATCAATTTCTCTTTCTGCGTCTAATGATTCTGCATTAGGCGTGAACACCTTTTTAGAAAATTAGAAAATTACTCTGCCTTTTCTAAAGACTGTCTTGACCAATCATCGTTTGGCTTTCTTAGTGGAAGAATGTGATCTTTAGGTCTTTTCAGAGATTTTGTCATCTTCCACAAAGTTATTTTAAAAAACACGCAACCTTGTCGTAACATACTGACGGTAAAGCTTATCTCACAAACAATCGTCGACACTACGGGCAGAGTTCAAGAACTAAAACACTAGACATTTTCCTGTTTTCTGAGTGCGCCACTGCAACGGTCTCCCCGCTACCCCGCCGCGGCTGAGATGCAAGACAAGACACATTCAGATGCAGTGTTAAAATTAAACAGCGTTATTTCTATGCATTACATGCTTGACGAATCGATAGAAGTTAAGTAAGTGCAAGTGAATGTGTTATAAAATACAAAAATTTAAACAATGGCATCTAAATTGTTAGAAAAATCGTACAAAATCATCGGCTACAAAAATCTGTAAGTAATTAATATTTTACTTATTTATTTTTACAATATCAAAATAAATTCTAGCCGTTTTTAATACGCTTTTATTATGAGGTTCGGACGTATACCTAAATGTTTGTAAAGGAATCTTTGAACGGGACTTTAACCGATTTTGAAACGCCGGATTAATTTTAAAATTTGCATATTTATCAAGGAATGATGACAGGGCAATATGAAAAAAAAAATTGTAGGTACTTAAAAAAAGTAAAAAGACACGCTTTTGTCAAAAATTAACTAACAAGTAAAAAATATTTTTTTTACATTTGAATTACGAATAATGAAAGAAAGCGGGGGTTGTTTTATAAGTGGTCTTGTCATTTTGTTGTTTTTTTTTTAACTTATTTATTTATTTTACTAGAAATAATTTGTTGTTAAAATAGAATGATTTTATTCATAGATATTATGTATATATATTTACTTCAGAGTTCTTAAGAAACAAGTATTTAACTAAATTACTTATTTTTGAACAAATTCTTTCCGCGTGTAAATTTTATTTACCTTATTTTTTACAGAATAAATAAAACACATATTGTGTCGTTTTCTATAACATGTAAGAAATATGCCAGCTCTACTGTAGATGTTGAAGATGTGAAAAGGTTTTCTGCAGTCAGGGACGGATGGTGGGCGGAGGATGGCCCCTTCAAACCCTTACATACTTTAAATTCCATACGGTGATTAAAGATTTAGAAATTAATTTGGATATTCCAAAATAGTTACTTTTCTCATTTATTTGTATTTACAAATCTATAGCTTAACTTCACACTTTATTCCTAGCGGGTTAGACAGAGAAAACGGAGCGCCATACGCTACGGTCTCTTCTTACTTATTTCTTTCGCTTCGTCCACTAAATCTATAGGAATATTAAAACACTAGTAGTAAGTAGTTTTGCTCGAATTTCTATAATTTGGAGGCGAATAACGTTATAATATCATAAAAATTAACAGCCTAATGTTATTACGTTAATTAATTACATTAACTTCAAAAAAATACAAAGTCGGGATGTTTTTAAAATTATATGATCAAAAATTTGCAGACTTATAAATTTTGGAGAAAGCATCAATTGAATTAGGCCTCTCCAATTATATAATATTAGTTAATAACCTAATACCATAATGTAAATCTATGGGCAGGTACTTGGTAAGGGCCAAATTCCAATAGTTTCTTTAGCTTCACACTACCGTATACCGCACATGGCAGGATAGACAGAGAAAAACTCGAAATTAGGCTGTGGGTTCGATTCCCACTCGACGAAATAAAATATTTAACATTTGCATTTCCTCGCTCTAGTAATAACACAACGCGATGACATTCGCGATGACAGACAAAGCGCGGCGTTGATTCCGCCACCCAACACGCAACGACTCCAGAATCCGACGAAATGTGGGAACGGAAGTGTTTTAATGATCATGGTGTCTCATAACTTTAGGTTACTATTACATTACAGAATCCCGTTTATTGTAAACGGTTTAGTTGGAAAATCTTTACAAGAAAACAATTCTACTGTTCTAAAAGGAAAAAAGATTCTAGACGTCGGATGCGGAGGTGGAATACTTACTGAGGTAATCATAAATTTTAAAAAACACCACATTGATAAAACTAAATAACAAATAAATATTATTTAACACTTATTCTATTATTAAATATGTTTATAATTTCATGAATTTCTGGAACCATTGAGACCAAACTTGTATTATCTATAACGTATGGCTATGGCATTTTCAAATATAAATCACACTAACGCAATAGGTATTCGATATTTAAAGTAATGCTGTATTTTTAGGCCTTAGCAAAACTAGGAGCTGAGGTGACTGGAGTTGATGCAAGCGAGGAGCTAATTAGCGTTGCTGAATGTCATTCTTCTAGAAACAAAGAGTTAGAAAATAACTTACCCTCTTATTACTGTACAACGATAGAGGTGAGTTAGATATTAAGCCGTGGATGCAAAAATGTTTGAAAGAAAGTTTTTCTACAATCTGCTATACTTACACACATCTCGTTAGGCATAAGGAACGTTGTGTTAAGACGCCTGTTTACAGTTTTACGTACACTGTAAAAGTACTTTAGACCCAATGACGAAAACCGAAGTCACGATTTATCTAAGCAAACCGAGAAAATATTTTCAGAATAAAATTTCCCTAACCAATCGGCTCCGTTTTGTCCAACACTGGTCATCGAAAGGCTGATGTGATGATAATAATGATAGAGGATTTCAACACACAACCTGTGAGTTAAGTAGGTATAGCCAAACACGGTAAAATTCAAGTTCTTATATTATTAACTTTCTTTTTTTATATAATTGCAGGAGCATGCTATTACCAACAACGAAAAATATGATGCTCTTGTTGCTTCGGAAATAATAGAGCATGTTAATGATCAAGAATTATTTGTCAAATCCTGTGTTCGTACTGTTAAACCAAATGGGAAATTGTTTTTCACAACACCGAGTAAAACAAGGATTGCACAATTTACTATTATATTCTTATACGAAAATATTTTTCGAGTGTTACCAAAAGATACTCATCAATATGATAAGTTTATATCACTAAAGGAACTCCGAAATATGCTAGAACTTAGTAAGTATACCTACGTTTATTAACAAACTTCGATTCTTAATGCAAACTAATTATTCTAACCTCTATATATCCTTTCATTATTGAAAATAGTATTCGGAAACTACGACAGAGTGATATCCATCAGTAAGTTTTTAAGAACATCAGTTTCTTATCCACTCTGCTGTGAATCGACGTTTCTGTGTCATTGAATTTGGGTAGTCCCGCTCGGGTTAGGCGCATGTGATTAAAATTGCAATATATCTAAGATTTTTAATGGATGTTTGTAACATATAGAATTTATGTTAGAATCTTTATGAAACAATAATCATTTTATTAATTTTTATTCGAAATATGAATGCGCGTTTTTTTTTTTCATTTTATTGTACAAAATCGTCATGATAACAAAAAAACATAAATTTAAATATATTTTTACTTTCTTTACTGAAACAATTAAGCTAACAATTAAATTTAGGCCCGTCGTGGTGCAGGGTCATAAGTATACAACGGTAAACCCTACTGGTTGTGGGTTCAATTCCCACTCGAGATAATGAAATATTTAATATTTTCATTTCCTCGCTCAGTGCGGCGTTGACTTCCGCCACTCAATACACGATGCCTCCAGAATTCGGCGGAAAGTGGGAAATAGAAGTGTTTTAATGAATGAATCGTCTCAACACTAGATTCCCATTAAAATTATAATTATTCTTTGATTGCTTTCACAACATAATGTTTTATTTTGATTAATCAGATCAAAAAGTAAGATGAGCTTATAAAGTTTTCATTATATTTTTTTACAGATAACTGTGCTATGGAATTAGAACGAGGTTTCAAATACCGCCCCTTAGCAAACAAATATCATTGGACTAACCATAAACTATTCATGTCCGCCATGCAAGCCGTAAAACTTACCTAAGTAGATGATAATATTCTATAAAAAATAAAAATATTAAATGTTGAACACCATATAAACATGTACATAAAATTTGGTATTTCAAATACTTATATGTGGTTGCGAATAAATCTTTAATTGTATTATTTTTTTACCTAACCTTTACAATTAAAATTACCAATTTACATAATTTTATTTATTGTTCTATTCTATATGTTACAACATTCATACATACCTACTACATTCATATTATTTTACTATTTTAACTATGCGCACGTTGTTATGATGTCATAAAATAGAAAAAAAATCAGCTTCACGCTGTATCCTGCACACGGCAGGGTAGGCAGACGGAACCTAGTGTTAAGACACTCCGTTCCCCACTTTCTGCCGAATTCTGGAGGCATTGCGTGTTGAGTGGCAGAACTCAACGCCGCGCTTTGCCTCGACACCAGAGCGATTGAATTGAATAAACGTATATAAATATTTCACTTCCTCGAGTGGGGATTGAACTCACAACCGTCGCGTTACCGTTAAAAGTCAAACCAAGCCGGTCCGGCTTGGTTTGACTTTTAATCCTTTACTGGTTGAATTTTTTGGTGCTTATATTATGTAAAGTATTGAAAGCATCTGCACACAATGATCTTATCGTACGATATAATTTTTAAAATTTTACCATCACACCTTTAGATGCATTATTTATATTTTATATGGCAATTTCTTGCTTTAGCATGGCAGCATCATAAGCTAAAGCGATTTGCTATTAGCAAAATCAATGTCAGGTGTCGCATTGAATTGGACATGAAGTTGACACTTGACATTTCAGGACTTCAGGAGACCAAAAAGAATTGTATGGCGTTTGCGGCTAATTCTAAATAATAAAATAATTACCATAAAAAATCTGTATTTTAAAAGGTCTATATGAAAATGCATGTCTTCTTAAAATTGTATAATTTTACATTTATTTAACTAGCAAGCAGAACAGTTCTACGTTACTATAACAAAATACAGTTGTAAATAATTATTGTTTGGACCGAACTCAACATGAATTCATCATTGTTTAGGAGTATGAGTGTAACTTATCCTGCCATTGCGTAAGTCTTGTGCATCTGCTAATTATTTGTTTTTCTACACTATATAGTGCACTTTACTATAAAACCCTATTTATTATAGCAAACCATATATAAATAAAATATTATGCAAACAAATAACATCTTCAACCATAGTAAACAACAAAACGGCTCCAAGAACAACTGTAGATACAGCTCATGTGGAAAAACATTCACAATTAGTAAAACAATGGTGGGATCCAAATGGTCCCATGATAGCTCTGCACAGCTATAATTTAGTAAGGTGAGACAAATATAAATATAATTTTTAAACTTTAGCTTCATAGTTTCAAGACATTATGCGCAGCAGAACTTATGCAATATTTTATCTTGTTACCAAAATATAAATCTAAAAAATTCATTTCCCAGAACATGAATCAAACCCTCAACCATGGTGTTTACGGTCTGATGCTATGCTGCTGAACCACAATGGTCTTACTGCCATTTTTGTACCATTTTTAATGTTGCATCCAGCACACAACAGGGTAGCCAGAGAGATCTTAGTCCGATCCTACATTCTGTTCCCCATTTGCTGCCAATTTCCGGAGGCATTGTGTGTTGAGTGGCGGAACAATGCCATGTTTTTTTCTTGACAATAGAATTAAAAATAAAACAATAAATATTTCATTTCCTCAAGTGGAGTTTGAACCCACATACAGTCATGTTTACAATCACATACTTGTGCCCCTGTGCCACAACTGGCCTCTACTAAGCTCTTACTACTAAATTGTACTTACAAATAAATAATTCACTTTATTAATAACTCTTTGTTTTACATGCTGTCAGGGTGCCTTTTATAAGAGATGGAATAGTTCCTCCTTCATTAGAAAGAAGAAGCATTTTACCTTTATCAAATAAAACAATTTTAGATGTTGGATGTGGAGGTGGAATTCTATCAGAGGTATTGTATATAATAATATCTTATATATTATAAAGAAAATAATGTTAAGACATCAAATACAATAAACATATTCCCTAGTTACTGGTCCTTTTCATGGTGTGTTAAATGGCAAAATTCTGCACCACTCTTGTCTTGTTATAGGAGCAAGGAAATAAAAATATTACATATTTTTCCCTTGAGTGAAAATAGAACCCACAAAACATTTACCACATACTGGTGCCACTGAACTATGACAGACTCAATGTATCTCTATCATATTATTATCTTTAGCTATATACTGTATCCTGTATTGAGCAGATTAGGTAAATAGAAACTAGAGCTAAGACATTTTTCCACTACATTTTTTGAGTGTGTTGAGTAGCATAACTTAATTCTGAATTTTGTCCACCACAACATAACAACGAAAACAAATTAAATGTAATCTTTCTCCAAGGGGGTATCAAACCCACAACCATCATGTTTACATTCATATGCCTGCTCACTGTACCAAGACAGCTCCAAAATATAACACTAACTTTTAATATTTTGTACATTTTTAAAATGTTATTCTACACTTAGGAAATAAAAATACTTATTTAGACAACATATAAAAAATTAACGTAGCGGGAACCCTCCAAGAGTTTCAAATCCCACTATGTTCAATTTTTTATGTTTTCTAATTAAATATTTTAATATTTCTGAAACATGTAAACTATAAATATGCTTTTTATTTAAATCATTTAAGGCCTTAGCAAGAGTGGGCGCGAATGTGTCAGGAATAGATGCAAGTAAAGAACTAGTTGAATTGGCAACTGATCACAGTCAAATAGATCCAAAAATAAGCAATAATAAACCTGTATACAAGTGTGAAACTATTGAGGTAGGTCAGCTTTAATTACCATCATTGAAAAAAAATTAAATTATCTTATATGGTATTGGTTATTTTATTATTTCAATTGTTTAATTATTATTATTATTATTTATTGTTAGTATTAATTGTTTAGGATAGTATTGGTTATTTTTTATCCTACCAGGTAAAAGCATTCTCAAAATATTTCCAAAAACAAAAAATATTATATTAAAATCTTAAGTTAACAAATATTAAATTCAATTATTTACCTCATTTTACCACGGAAATATAAATATATATTTTTTATATTTTCATTATTTTGTTAACATAAAATATATAACTATATAATTAACTCAACGCCGCGCCTAATCGAACCCACAACCTGATGTGTTTACAGTCACTCGTTCGTGCACCTGCGCCGCGACTGGCCTCCGGGATTGGAGTTTTTTTTATATTAATATATAGGACCTTTTCTGTAAATTCCAGGACCACGCAAAGCAATACACAAATCACTATGATGCAGTCGTTGCTTCGGAAATATTAGAACACGTGGCGGATAAAGAACTATTTATTAAATCTTGTGTACAAACTCTGAAACCTGGTGGCAAAATATTTATAACTACCCCCAATAAATCGAGACTCACGCAGTTCTTGGGTATATGTGTCGCTGAATATGTATTAAAGTCTATTCCGAAAGGCACACACGAGTATGAGAAGTTCTCTACGCCTAATGAAGTCACGTTTCTTTTGGAACGGAGTAAGATTTTTAGTTTTTTTTATTATTATTATAGGATTTACGTTCGTATTTGTATAATATGTAATGACTTCTTTATTTTTATTTCTGTTTTTTTTTTCTCTTTAACTTTCTTTTCTTTATGATGTTTTCTCTTTAAGTTCTTTACCAGAGGGTTCCTAATGTTAAGACACTCTGTTCTCCCGTTTTCTTACTACTAGAGCGCTTCGCTATTAGAAAATACTAATAAGCTAAATAAATAGTTCTTTTCTCCGAACGGGAACCGAACCGAACCCACAACCATCGCATTTACTGTCACACGCTTGTGAACCTGTGCCTATTCTAGTAACATTCTATAACTACAATATTTTTTACAGATAACTGTCACGTGCAAATAATTTACGGTTTGATGTATTATCCAATCATTAATAAGTGGACATGGATCAGTTCCCCCATGCTGGCATTTGCTATACAAGCCGTCAAACTTGAAAATGAACAATTATAATTGTTATTAATATTACTAGTTAGTTGAAAAATATATGTTTATTTATATGTGTTTTATTTTATTTATTATATTTAAATTGTACAGTACAGTCGAGAAGTCCTCCTTGGTGGCCTCCTTGAAGTTAGCTGTAGATAGTTGTGGCGGTTTAAATTTAAGATTGCTCTTATTTTGAACGAAGTTTCGAGTGAACAGTATGTATAAAAGTTCAGAAAGGCTACCTCCAGATCACTCACTATTCGTCAATTGTACTGTATTTACTGAAATGTTAAATGTTGACCAACTGAGTCTCAAAGACCGCATATATTAAAATAGGGCCTGATTGTGTATGTCACAATAATTGACTAGTCTTAAAAAAAGAAATTTGAAAATCACTAGTGAGAAATAAAATATTATCCAATCATTCATAGAAAAGTAGGTTTCAAATTTTATTTTTTTCTTTAAGCATCTCCAGCATTTAATATAATTATGAATATTTAGATTTCAGACATATAGATACTACTACGGTAAACGTTACGTACATCATTATGTAAAAAAACAGACAAAAGAAATTTAAAAAAAAAACATTAGATGACTAATTTTAAGCTTCTGGGTTGACAAGTCTTGCCGTCTGTCAGATTTACAAAATTAACTGTAAATGGCGTAATTGTTAATTAAAATTACAACACAAACAATCATATAAAAGTCCAATGTCTTTAATAAAGCTTTTAAAAATCCCCAGTATGTTGTTCAAAAAAGATGTTATAACGTTTCTGAAAATACGCCGCTATGATTTTGGCGGTAAGTTTTATGTTATACTAAAACTATGAATAAATTATGTGTATTCCAAAAATGTCACGGTGAAATACATAAGTATTTTTGCAAATTACTATTGCTTAATTTATTTATATGCCTAAATATGAGATATTAGTTTGTTATTATTGAGGTAAGTAAGTATATGAATAATTCTACAATTTTTAGTTTTTGATGATAAGCTTCACTACATAGCAATAAAACCAACTGCCACAATATCAAAACTTAGACAGAAAGTGTGGCATTTGCTTGATCTTCCTGATTATTGCGAAGAAATTATAATATTGAAAACTGAGGACGGTAAAGAATTGCCTTTAACTTTCTTGCGCAAGGGCAATGATCCACAGCATCCATATTACTTAGAAGTGTATCTTCCTGGGAAAGAAATGTGTTAGTTTGTTCATTTTACATAAGGTAGCTTCACTATTAAAGTGAACTATGACAGTAGTAAAATAACTGCTCCACGGTGGCCTTTTAATCATTAGCTAGTAAGAGGATAGATCCAATATTAGCGAAATTTTTGATGATGTTTTCTTTTCTCCTTCTTAATGTAAGAGCAACAATGAATATACACCCCTTGAACTCCGTTTTCAAACCGGCATAATCCTTGTAACTACGATATCGTTAAACCAGTTTCACGATTTTTAACTGCTGAGTTTCAGTTTCACGATTTTTAGCCTCTGACGGTAGTTAAAGAATGGTTAGTGTATAAAACGACGCATTAGGTATCTATATAGATACACTCCAATATAGAGGTTAAATAACTAATGTCTTTTTTTATACTGCAATCCATTAAAGCCTCTTCGCCACTGCTTAATAATATGATAACAATGGAAGGAACTAAAAAAATTCAAGAAGAAAATTTAGCTTCAATCAACAATGCGTTTGAAGAAAAAAATAACCGTGAATACAATGGGAAAAACATAGATAGTGAACATTGTAAGTATAATCTATACTCTATACATTGTAAGTATAATCTATACTCAAAACTGTAGAAGGGGTAAAAACATATAACAAATTAATAATTACAACAGTCTTGTTGTAATTTCTTTATATAAATAGGAATCAGGGAGGCAGAGGGAAACTAGTGTTGAGACGCTCCGATCTTCACTATCCGCAAAATTTTTAAGACATTGTCAGATCGAAGAAACAAGGATTGAAAAGAATTAATTCCTCGAGTGGAAACCGAACCCACCCTATTAGCATTTGTAGTAACGACATTGTACCGCTACACCACGACGGCCTCAGTTTTGACTATTTTAAAAATACTAATAAAATAATATTACTTACTATTTTTTTTTATAACAGCAACATATACTATAATGACAAATAACAAAATGATCCGCAATACTTTACCTTCGAAGCTAAATGAAAATTTGAACACTGATTATCGAAAATCCGAAATGTCGAGCAAAACATCGACCACATCCATTTTCTTCAAGATCCACGGAAGGAAAAGCAGAGATAATTTTGCAAACATTCTCCTTAAAATACAAAGTGACTTAGTGACACTAAGTAATAAATTATCAGACTTGGAAAATAGGATTCATGTTTGATAGAAATTAAAAAATAAAACAATTACTTAACAGAAAATATATCTTTTATTCCCAATTTACAATAAACTGTCCTGTACATTTATAATCGATAAAAAAACTTATTATAAAAAACTCTATATACAATGTACAAAATTAACTATGTTATTATAATTTATATTTATACATTGCTTAGAATAGAATTGAAACTATTTTGAGGTAAAATTAGAAACGAGGTGACTAGTAAACCTGTTTTGCATCATTTTGTTTAGGGTTGCCATATGCCAGTATATCAATATTAGTATAATTTTATTTTTATTTCCCATAAAATATTAATTTAAATATCTTTGTTTCAAAAATATACATAGAATATTCAATAATATTGTTGTAATAATTTTCATTTTTTTTTATAACAATGATCATCAGCTACTAAAAACAAAAATTATAATAATTGGAAGAAGTACAACGTGATTTTATTACATAAAATTAGACTTAATATGTGCGTTTACATATAGATTTATTATAATATGCAAAACTAAATATTTAATAAGAGTGAATATGGCAGCCCCATTTGTTTTATATAAATATTATTTAATATAGACTTCAATATCTAAAGCATCATAAGCTCAATAAATATTTTTGGTTTCTACATAAAAAGACTAATTAGATACAGGAACTCTAGCTATATAGATTTAACCGGTTCCTTAGTGATAGATACATACCATAAAAATACAGCACAAACAAAGACCATATATATTTCGTGTTTAACAATTGCCTTCTTATCGACGACTGTGCTTTCTGAAACATGAAATTAACAATTTTTATTATGATTTTTTTATATTTTATACAGCTCCACGCCTGTATCCTGTATTTAGCAGGGTAGGCAGAGGGAAGTTGCCTGGACGAGTCCAGAACGAAGAAATGAAAATATTTAATTTCTACGAGTGGAAATCGAACTCATATACCGTCGCGTTTACAGTCACACGCTGGTGCCCCTGCTCCACGACTGGCCTTGGTTTTTAAAGAAATGCTTATAACTTGTTTTAATTACATTATTAAGAAAAACAATGTTTATATTATAATTTAAAGGTTAAAGCAAATATTATAATACTCTCCAGTATACCTCAATGTTTTTAACGGCAATACGATACGATACCTTTTTATTACAAATAAAAATAGTATAAACGCGGCATCACGACGAAACCGCACCCGGAAACTTATCAAGAAAGACGTGATTGAAATATATAATACGTATTGATAGTAATATCATATGCACAACATGTGTATACTACGAAATATGACTTTAAATTGAGGCCGTCGTGGCCCAGCGGCACAAAGGTGTGACTGTAACGTGATGGTTGTGGGTTCGATCCCCGCTCGAAGAAATTAAATATTTATTTAAATTTATATTTCCATTAACCTAGTGTTAAGACACTCTGTTCCCCACTTTCCGCCGAGTTTTGGAGGCTTTTGCGTGTTGAGTGGCGGAACTCAACGGCGCACTTTGCCTCGATCCTAGAGCGAAGAAATAAAGATATAATATAATAAATATTTAATTTCCTCGAAGTGGGGTTCCAACCCATAACCAGTTGCGTTCATATGCTATACTAATATGCTATTTTCTCTCTGATTACTCTGCTAGGGATACAGAGTGAAGCTAAATTAATTTATACTACTATACATAGTAAACAATTTTCTTGATTGACCTTTTACTGATAAATAATCATCGCCTGTAACCTGCGCCTGTTTGCGTGGGTTTTAAGACATAAAATGGAAAATTCCATTCTTAAACAATTATATGGTAAAACTTTTAAAAAAATGTGTTGTCAAAAACGTTTTACAATTTTTTTTAATAAATGATTCAAAAAATATATAGGTATTACCTTGACTTCCAATTGGTATATGCTCTTAGTACAGCATTTCGTCATGACCATGAACCCGCACATCCTCTCTTGCATTCCCAAGGCATATTCTATGCTTCTTATTAAGTCATTAGTTTTTAATACTAATAAAGCTTGTCTGTCCACGTGTTCTAAGCATTGCGTGACGTGGTGTAAGAAATTTGGTAACTCGTTTTGGAATGTCGATTTCTGTAAAATAAATATTAAAATTTGGAAATATATTTCAATTAGGAGGCCAGTCGTGGCGCAGTGGCGCAAGCGTCAAGCGTGTGACTGAAAACCCGACAGTGGTTACAATTCCCACTCGGAGAATTAAGTATTTAATATTTTTACTGCCCTTGCCTTGGTAACAATGCAAAGCGCAGCGTTGAGTTTCGCTACTAAACACGCAATGTTTCAAAAATTCTGCGGAAATAGGGGTACGTAGTGTCTTAACACTTCCCGTTCCCGTTTATTTTTGTGAATAATGTTTTTATTACATTATTAATTTTACCTACTTTTTCAGTTTCTAATTAAGTTATATTTTATTTATTTCTATACAAAATAAAAACACATACATTCATTTTCTCTTATCTATTTATATATTCAAATTTATTAATAAACTAACCTCAGTTGAGGACGGTTTTGTTTTATCAATGCCTTTCAATATAACATCCCATGGTCGTCCAGTTACCATACAAGCGAACAGTCCATACAACTCCTTTTGAATGCCCAAGGCTTCCGCATGTTCTCGAATTTGATCTCTATTCCTCGATATTATAGACAACCATAAGTTTGAATAATGATACCTGAATTTGTCTGTAAGTTGCTATGGAAAAAATAAAACATACATTTTTAATATTATGAGTTATATCATTATTGTTATTTAGGTTAGCCCCATATCCTGCTACATAAGAGGGTAGATAGAGGGAACCTACTGTTAAGTTAACGCCCTTTGCGCTAAAAAAATAATTCAAATTATAAAATTCACATATAAGTATTATATAATATTTCACTATCACAGCTATAAATATAGTCATAAAAGATTGTATTTTCATGTATTAAATAGTTACTTAGCAACCATAACATTTTATTTTTATTACTATACTTATTACAACATTACCCCCCTCTGTCTACACCACTGTGTGCAGGATACAGCATGAAGCTGATTTTGTATAATTTACAACTCTGCAAGCATGTTTAATATGTTAATATAGATATATTATTATACAGAATTACATAACCTGCTTCACACTTTAGGCAGGGAGAACCTAGTGTTACAACACTGTTCTCTGCTTTCCAGAATTTGTTTATGTTAACACAAATTCAAAATAGTGGGTGTTGAGTAGCAGAACTCAAACAACTTCAACTGTGGGGAATGTGTTGAATTCTGTCACTGTACAAGTTATATCTCAAAAATTTGAGGAATAAACTATGAGCAACAGAGTATCTTAACACTAGATCCCCGCTGTCTATCCTGTTAAATAAAAAATTAAAACTTACTGCATATAGACCATGGTCCAACAAAAATACAGTGACATCTTTATCTTCCGGATCTTTCTTCACTAATATATTCCCCGGATGCGGATCGCTATGAACAAATCCCGTCACAAAAATCATGTGGGAGTACAGATCACCTAACTTTGTACATAAGTCAGGTCTGCTTATTTTATGTTCCTAAAAATAAGTAATATTTTTTAGTTGAAGGATTAAATTGCATTTTTTAGTGTTAACACAAAAATAAATTATTTCATATTGAAATACAAGACATATGAATACACATCGTTAAGTCTGTTGATGCCATTGTGGAGCAGTGGGATAGTGTCTCACAGTAAGTGTAATAGTTGTGGGTTCAAAGTATTTTTAAATATTGTTTAATTATTTTCCTCCAATCCCGACTTGAAGGAAAAATAATTAAATCATATTTAAAAATACTCTTTTCCTAGTAACTGGAAAGACCAAATGCAGGACTCAGTTTCCTCACCAAAACCACAATGCTTAAGACATTGTGGCTATAATCAATATCAAGGCAGAAAGTGCAAAATAGACTCTTGACATATCAATTCTTTATTCCAATCTTACTAAACATATTTTAATAATAAAATATTTTACAAGCAATATTACTTACATCCAAATATTTAACATCATTGACTTGACCTCCACTAACATACTCCATCATTAAAACCCTTTCTGAGCTGTAATCCCAAAATATTTTTGGGACTTTAAGCCATTTATAATTTTGAAACATCTCCGATACTTTCTCTGCATTTCTACCTTCTTGTAGAAAATCTAATTCTTTTGTAATATTTTTCTTAGTTTCATCAACTAGCCATTGCATTTCAAAATCAGGAAAAACTTTTGACATTGTCTTTATAATGAATTCCATCCATTTTAAATCAATATTTATATTTTTTCTCACAAAATGGTGTTGAACTTTAACAGCTACTTCAGAGCCATTTTTTAATTTAGCTCTATGAACTTGTGCCAATGATGCTGTCCCTAGTGGCTCTGAATCAAATTCATCAAATAGTTCATCTGGCTGTAATAAATAAGAAACAAAATCATATTTCTATCAAATATAACATGATGTAATAATTATGCAATAGAGATAAATAAACACAATAATAATACATTGATTTTATTTTTTTTACTATATAAAGCATACTTACATCCTTTTTTAGATCTTGCCTGATCACATCATACAATTCTTCGATAGTATTTCTTGGTGCATCTTTATGCAAAATGCGCATTGTTTGAACATATTCATTTGGTAATAAATAGTCAAGTGCACCTACATGTTGTCCAACTTTTATATACACACCTTTGTTAGCTTTACATAATTTAAGCAATTTCTCTGCCCCAATTTGATGAGCTTGACTTTTGATCTGCATATATTCTTCAGAACTTTTGTCCCATTCTTTGCTGTATAACATGGATTGATAAGTCCTACCGATATCTACAGCTGTATATGCGGTCCTCGTAAGTCTCACTATAGCAAACGAATTATAATCGGCATCGGAATACTTAAGAGCAACTACTCCGCTTCCAATCGTGACACCACCGAACAACGAATATTTTACAACCTTCCTTAAGTTTCTTGACAACATTTTCTATATTGTGACTTTGACTTTTATTATAAATATTACATATTATTTCATAAATTATTTTTTTATTACGGAAAACTTAACATTGTACCTAACTACCTTTACGTCAAGGAACTTGTCAACAATTAATAACTCTAACTACTCTAAGTGACAATTCGTGACTTCACTTACAAATCAACTTTGACTCGTATGCACAGAACACATTTACTCAAAGAATGTTCACTTCATACTAAAAAATGGGTGACAAAACGATGCTGCTGCCATCTCTAGCATGCCCAACGAAACACAACTTGCGGGAAATTCAAAATTTGGCTTTAAATCGATTTTTATTCAAAAGCCAGAATTATTACTCCTTCAAAATCATTTGGAAGTATTATTATTTAAATTATGTAATAATACTTCCAAATGATTTTGAAAGAGTGAATAATTTATATATAGTACAATAATAAAAAATAAATGCAGAAATAAAACTAATAAACATTTTTCATTTTCTTTATTGCTTATAAACATTTGTTTTAATGATATTTACACAAACAGTATTTCTGCAAAACAATTAAAATATACTGCTAAAGATTACAACATTGCTACAAGACAAACTAAAAGAAAGAAAAAAGACTTATAAAAATTAAAAAATTTTTGTAAGTTAAATAGAACATAATTTGCAAAAAATATATAATTTATATATTTATTAACCTATAAGATTGTGGGCAGTTGTACTTGATTGTTGTGTTATTGAATTTATTTTTTAAAAAAAATTACAGACAAAGATAAAATTAATAAAGTAGGTACAATGAACTTAATACAGTGTTGGTCAAATTAAATCTAACATTAATATACAATTACTTATTTTTAATATATCTATTTTCCTTTTTAACAATTTCTGATAATCTGCAAATTGTTTATTTTTAACTAAACAAAATCTTTTTACTGTTGTGGAAGGCACTATTACATATAAAATCAACATTTTCTTTAAGATGTTCCTCACATTGGGCAAGAAAACTAAAATTTACATCTATTTTCAATTTGCATATTGCAAGTTTTTTGAGGTTTAAAGAATATGATAATGTGTCGTATAAATTATTGCAGATTGTGGCACAGTTCTCAAGACATAAAATCTTATAAAATTTTTCAGATACATAGTTTAACTTCTTTTTAGCATTATCATAATCTTTGAAGTCCATAAAAGTGTATAAAAGTGTGTAAGGTGTAGTGTATAGTGTGTATATATATTATCGGTATGTTTCAATTTTAAAACTGAATCACAAAGCTTGCATTGGGGCGAGCTATGACAAATGTGCAATTTTCAAAAAAATCATACATTTTCTTCAAATGATTGAGTTAGAGAAAAAAGGCATACATTTTCTTCAAATGAAGAATTGTCAGTCATGTTGGTGTGGCTTTCGATCTGCAGAATCATTATTTCAGCACCTAAACAATTTATCCATATAAATCCCAAATTTATCCTGAAAATAACAAGAGGTAATAAAGGTCAGGTTACAGAAACTAAAATCAACATATCATTGTTAGATGAATCTTCTTGATTAAGCAATTAAAAGAAAATTAAAGAAATTGTTTAAGATTAATGTAATTTTAATTGTAACTATTAGTATTTTGTTAAATTTATCTGTGTTTACTTTTTAAAATTATTAATTAATATTTAATATTTTATTTTTACGTATATATCTATCTGTTTTAGGTTTTTTTCACTGTTATCATAAGATAGGCTATTTATAATGATAGGTTTTTAAGTTAAATATATTGTCATTACAAGTGAACCAGTGTCAATTAATAATATACTTGAATTACCATTTGAATACTTGTCAATACCCTTCTTTGCAACGGTCCTGGTATAACATTTGCAGGAAAATGTGATGTCCCTGGTTGTTCAGTGGAAAATTAAAATCTTTGATTACCTGATTCTGAAAATAAAATATAATTGGATGAAAATACATTGCCAATGTATGATTATTAATATGTACATAAATAGAACAGTTTTTCTAAACAGTATTTTTTTTTCAATAAAATTGACAAATGAAGCCCTTTCAAAATGGTGGCAACATAACATTCTATGTTCACCATACATTTTTTCTGAAAATCGATAGAATACCATAGGCCTTCGGGGACGCAAAACTTGGCCCAAGTTTCACAACTGAAAAAGTACAACATTTAAGATATGACTTTATCTAGAGAAGTTAATACTTAATGATTACTTACCGGTGTAAATTGGAAATTTCAGGATCTTCACGAGGGAACATTTGAGGCATCTACTTTTCAAATTGTCTCCCGTACTTTAGATCCAAATATTCAAACAGAGAGAACAACTGAACAACAATAGAAATCTGCTCGTATGACACTTTCCCTTCAGTAAATCATTTTACGCAACATGCAGATTGTCTACTCCAGCCAGCTACGATTTAAACCCATGTAAAGTTTTAACGAACTATCAAAACTATCGTGCTGTGTGTGGGATACAGCGTAAAGATACAGGAATAAATAAATAAGTAATCTTTAAAATATAAATACTATCTAACAAATTTATTAGATAACTAGCCAACCTGGGCAGTTTCGTCCGCTTGAACTATACGAATATTTATGAAATTATTTTAATTATTTATTACTTGTTTCTGAAAAGAATCTTTTTAGAAAAAAGATGTTTATTTCTCGATGACGTCTCTATTTGATGATGTCTGGATGACGAAACATTAAATCCTCAGGAATATCGTATAGTTTCACGTGACCACTATGAGAGTCTACCACAAAGCATTTTTCTATTAAGATCAGTAGATCAGTTGATTCTAAGCAAATAAGGCTTTTGTGTAGATTTTTTTGATAATTATTTCTTTTACAAACTCTATTGATCACTTGTTGGTTGTTATGTTTCTCCACGCTCTTAGCTCACTGATCAAAATAATTTCTAACAAATTATTTTGATCTGAGAGGGATCGTCTGGAGCTGTACTGAATTAGGGAGCGCCATTTCAAAGGTACTGAGTTATAAAGTTACACCACAAACACTTGTTCTGAAAATTGTTCTAAATGCACTAAAAAAAATATTATTAATAAATATTTAATATTCTTTATACGATATAATGTACAACATAATATATGGCTTATCTTCGGATCATTATTTAATTTTAATATTACTTTTAGCTTTATGGCTCGATAGGCCCTAGTATTAAGACATTTTTTACTCGTTAATACATATTCCGTCGAGGCATTGCGTGTTAAATGCGGAACTCAATGCCGCTACATTACCATAACAAAGGAATGAAAATATTAAAGATTTCATTTCCTCAGGTGGTAATCAAACCTACAATCTGTCGCGCGCGTATAGTCACACGTTTGTGCACCTGCACCACGAGTGACTTCAAGTTTGTATTAATATTATTTTATCATTATAAATTAGTTTTATTGTTATTTTATATATTACCTATATTTAACATGGCAATACTAATGACGCCATATTTCTTTCTTTAGTGATCCGTTTCCGTTGACAGATCTTTTTAACTAAAATCTCTCAAAATGAAGGCTAAAGGAGAGGTAAGTTTTAAAAAAATAAAAATATTCCTGTGAAAATGCTGTATTTGAAAGTCAAAAAATTACTAAAATCATAAATAGTGGATAATGCTTGTTAAAGTGCTTAAAATTTGTGTTTATGAATGTGCTATTGTTGGATTGTGTTCGGTACACGTTGCCGCGGACTCCTACTTGTGATAAGTTTTTGTATGAATTAAAGTTTGCTTAAACACTCCTATTAAAAGAACCATTTTAACTGCTAATGTATAATTTTAATAGAATTTATTATTTTATTACTATAAATTGTTAGATTATTGTTAACTACATTTTATAGGTTATGTCATGTTGGTGCTCAACATGTTCTAATATCATTCACGTGAATGTCTATAATTTGAAGTCAATACTATTTGATTTTATATATAAGAGTCGTTTGCTAGTTGTTAATGTAGTACACAAATATTTACATATTTTTTTATATTTTAGTTGAAGGAATATGAAGTCATCGGCCGCAAGCTGCCGTCGGACAGTGAGCCGAAACCTCCTCTATATAAAATGAGGATCTTCTCTCCAGACCCAATTGTTGCTAAATCGCGTTTCTGGTACTTCTTAAGGCAACTGAAGAAGTTCAAGAAGACTACTGGCGAAATTGTCTCAATTAAGGTAAGCAACGAAACGCGTTTTGCATTTGTGTTTTTTTTATCCAGGTAATTAATTTTAAAAATAAAATTACATTTATTTTGATTAATTAATTCAGCTTATTATTTGTTAGACGAGCCATTGCCTAGTTGACATTGCTTTTTGCTAGGTAAAATATGATAAATAATAGGAATCTGTTACTAATCTTTTTGTCATTATTAATTAAATATATATTTGAATATGATATATTTATTATAGAAATTACTTAAGAAAATTTAGAAATTTGCCCTTAGTAGCAAATTTCTATGTGTTTAGTAGTAGTATATGTGAAACAGTCAAATATATTTTACACTGGCATTGGATTACTAATGGTCAATTGCTCAATTATAAGCAAAATATTTTTATAATATTGTTTCTATTGAAAGTTTTAAAGTTATTGTACGGTTATTTCAAAAGGTGTATCTGATTAAGGATGGACATCATCCTCATTTCCTGCATGTGTAAACTTATAAATGACTATGCAATGCAGAAACAATCTGTAGATATTTGTGAGATTCATTTCCAATTTCAGTTCATAAATGATTTCATCTGATCAAATATTAAGAATTCTCTTGTAAATACTAATTTTTTTGTTGAATGTAGTGAAAGACTCTTATTATCCGGTATCACTTCTAATGATTGTGGTGACAATAAAATTAATTATAACAAATGCATGTAAATCTTGCGTGGATAGGTTTTCATAGTTGAGTATTTATCTCCCAAAATTTGTTTAAATTTGATTTATTTGTAGTAACAAAAACAAAAGTTATTTGAGCTATTAATTTGAGGAAATTCCTTATATAATTTTATTAGATACGCTACACTATGTAAATTTAATTTATAAATATTTGAATGTAGGTGGACTCAAATCTGCACCAATGGGGAACAATTCAAAACAATTTCACCACTAAGCTGTACAATTATCAAGGGTTCGAATCCTGCATTAAATTTTTATATAATTTTGAAAACTATATTTTGTATAATTTTATTTTTTATTCCACTCTTCTCCAATTCTAGTAGAAATAAATTGATTAGACAAATTAAATGAATTAACACTTACTTGGTGTCGAAACGAAAGAGGACAATGAAGCAAGCAAGAATTTTTAGCTATGTCACTAAAAAACCTAAATAAATAAAGGTACAAAATATATGTTGAAAAAAAAAGTTATTATTGTTCATAAAAAAACTATATAAAACCAAAAATTGTATATACTGTACATCATAAATTTAAAAAAAATATGAAATTCCTTTTTCTGTAAGCTTCTCTGTCAGGATGTCTCTGAGGAATCAGGATAATCCTTCATTAAAATTCAGTAGTAGTCTTAGTTATCATAGTTTCTAATATGTAAAAACTTAGAAACATTTTAGCAACTAAAGCTGAATAGTCTGGTTGGTACTTTATTATTCCCAAAAACGTTTGATTACTAAAACAATGACTTTAGATTCAATTTGTTTCATAAGGTTTGCAAATACAGTGTCTTTTATAAGAATATGGATTCATAGAACATTAAAGATGATTGACTGCATTTAATTTTTCAATATTCAGGACTGGAAACCACCAGTCTTATAAGGTCTCATGCAATATAGTGAAAAATAGTTGACAGTGACATAGTCTATATATTAAAAAGTTTTAGTATTTCTTTTTCGGCTTTAAACCTTGTTTCAGTTGGTCACCTTGTTTCAGTATGATGTGTAATTTCCCTGCCTTAATCATAATCCTCCATAAAATATAATTTTTATATTTGTCAATTACAGGAAATCCCAGAAAAGAGTCCAGTCAAGATCAAGAACTTTGGCATCTGGCTGCGTTATGAGTCCAGGTCGGGTGTTCACAACATGTACCGCGAGTACCGTGACCTGAGCGTGGGCGGTGCCGTAACACAGTGCTACCGTGACATGGGAGCCCGTCATAGAGCTAGAGCTCATTCCATTCAGGTAAATATTTTTTTTATTTTCATAGGGTAGACAGAGGGAACCTGGAAACCTAGTGTTAAGATCCATTATGACGCTTTTGTTCCTCACTTTCCGTCAAATTCTCGAGGCATTGCCTTTTGAGGTGTAATACTAGTGGAAAATTAGGAATAGAGATGGAATATTATAAACAAAATTCGACATGCTAAAAATAAATTAAATTCATAACTTTCCTGATTCCTTTTCACAACAAATTAGTTATACTAAATACTTGTTCTCTTTTGATAAAAACATAATATTTCAACAGATCATCAAAGTAGAAGTAATCAAGGCGGCCGCCTGCCGCCGGCCACAAGTGAAGCAGTTCCACAACAGTTCCATCCGCTTCCCACTGCCCAAGCGCGTCCACCATTACAAGCGACTCAATACATTCGCTTACAAGAGACCCAGCACTTACTTCTTGTAATTTAATGATATAAACGTATAAGAATCGCCTGTGTTGTGTTTTATGTTTCTTTTTGTTAAATGTTGTTTGTTTGTTAGGTAGACAATTTTATATTTTTAATGTTCAGCTTCACGCTATATCTGCACACAGCAGAGTAGGCAGAGGGAATCTAGTGTTAGACACTCCACGTTTCCCCGAAAATTTTACAAAATTTTAATATCTGGTAAATTTTACAATTGATATTTTCACCAACTATGTTGAATGTCAAGTGAATATGTAACAAATATTTAAGATATCAACAGATTCGAGAAGACATGGCCCCAGAGCCACGTCAGACTCGTTAACTTATAAAACCTGAAAATTTCTGTGCACATACACCCATCACTGATCAATATGATTAGGGAATATGTAGTTTAGATGGTGGTTACTTTGGCAATTAAATAGGAAAATAAGGGTCACAAATTAGTACCTAACTTTACTTCATAAATTATAAAGTATATTTAAAACTATATTAGAAATTACGTTATATTGACACTTAGCACGGTTTTAAGCGCCTGCCAAACTCCTAAATTCTTATAAACCTACAAACTACTCGCCTACAAACATTATGGAGCAAATAATATTTTTACATATTAGCTAATTAATAAGAAGACAACGATACATCTGTTTAACCTTTAATAGTACTTTTGTAGTAGACGTAACGTAAACACTTAGTTTACGTTATTGGTATCTATGTCTAACTGCGTCACACGAAATACACGTATGGATAAACAAACTTTTATTTTAAATAAAAAAAAATCCTACGTTTAAACTGTTGAGGTATCTTGATTAATTTCTTTAGATATGGAAATAATTTACCTATATGCTGTTCCCGTAAAAGGAGCACTGACGCTTCCATTCTGTATATGAACACTCGCACATGCAAAGCTCAACTTTAACCTCACGGACTGTATGTATCTATTGAATCCAAGGGTATAGGTATTTAAACCTATTGACATCTCAAATAGTAAAATCCATCAATATTACCTATCATTTATTTTAATGCATTAAATATAACATTAACATAAATAAAACACTAAAAATAATTGAAGATTTAGATTTTTAAGTAAAAAATATACATTTATTTATAACAACGTATATTAAGCCCGATACAAAGTACATTAAAATTAATTAATAAATCCTTATATATAACTAGTGGACGCGCGCAGCTTCGCCTGCTTAAATAAGCAGGCTGCAAATGCAGCCTTAGGGGTTAGCCAATCTAATAAACCATGAAACACGTGTTCAATGAAATATTTTAAGAGTGACAATTTCAATTTTTATAAAATTCAGTGGCGTTTTAAAGATTTTTCTATACAAACTTTCAACCCCTTATTAACACCTATAGGGGATGAATTAAAATAAACCACGAAACATGGGTTCAATGAAATATTTTTAAGAGTCTAAGTTTCAAATTTTATAAAAATTTGAGGCGGTTTAAAGATTTTTCCATACAAAATTTCAATCCCTTATTGGCACCCTTAGGGGATAAATTTTAAAAAACCATGAAACATGTGTTCAATTAAATATTTCTAAGAGTCTGAATTTACAATTTTATAAAAATCAGTGCTGATTTAAAAATTTTTCCATACAAACTTTCAACCCATTTCACCCCTTTAGGGTTAAAATTTTTCAAAATCCCTTCTTAGTGGATGTCCAGATTACGAAAGTAAACATCTGTCCAAATTTCACGTTTCTACCATCAGCATTACGGGTGTGCGTGCGTCTTACCTCAGTCAGTGAGGACAAGTCCTTTTATATATATAGTTATTACATAAATTAATTGAAATTCCATGAAAAATTTGAAAACGTAGCAGATTTTTTTTACTGTACGAATTCAAATCATACTATAGTTGAACGATTCATTTTATTGTTTTAGTATCATGCAAATAACTATTCATAGTAAAACAACCACAAACAAACAAACAATTCAAAATTAATATAAATGCACTTAATTAGTACAGTAAGTATAGAGCACCTAGGGTTAAAACATTATATTCCACCCTTTACACACATATAAATACATATCCGTTTGAATTTTTAAAATCCAAAAAAGAAATTGTTTTTTTAACATTTAAAACTTGTATTTGTTTTATATCCTTACGCTGCATCCCGCAAATAGCAGTGTAGGCAAAGGGAATGTGGGAACTTAGTGTTAAGACACACCGTTTTCGATTAATACACTACTATCCTTTCCGCCGAATTTTGTAGGCATTTAGAGCTCAGTGGAATAACTGAACGCCGCGCTTTGCCTCGTCACCAAAGCCAGGACACACGTTAAAGTACATGTACATACATTTCCTCGCATGGGAATCGAACCCACACGAATCGAATGCACACTTGTGCCACTACGCCAAGACTGGCAACAAAATTTAGCTTTAACTTATAAAATTTAAAACTAACAATTAATATATATTTTTTAAATTTACAATATAGTTTTAACTTATAAAATATAAAACTAACAATTAATATATATTTTTTAAAATTTAAAACTAAAAGTTTAAGCCGCTAATATTTTCAAGGCTAGTTTGGCCGCTGCCCGTTTCGCTTGTGACTTATTAGAGCCTACTCCGTACGCAGTGTGCTGCTTACTATCCTTAGTGAAAGTGACTGGGACCATTATTTTGGGTACAGCCGAGTTGGTTGTTATGGGGGTACTGGAAATAAGAAGAAATTTTGAGATTCAAAACAAAAAATGTATATATATTTTAAATCGGCCTACAAATGACGGAGAAATCGACGGGCAACCATAGATCCGAACCGACGAATATAGAACCTCCTCTTTTTAAACAGTGAATTTGTAAGTTATAAAACAAAAAATATTACATAAAAGATGTGTTAATAAGAAAGTTTAAACAAGATTGTTTCATTTGTTTTTTAATACATTTTTTTACATATAAGATAGTATGAACTTTATGTCCCTAAATATGTATGTACAGGCATCCCTCGTATAACACGGTTAATTCGTACCGTGCTATATCGAAACCAAATCTTAAGGTGTAAAGTTTTATGATAGCTGAAATTTCGTTCCAAGTACTACATAAATGAAAAAGGAAGTTACCTTGATGTTTTTATTAAGAAAAATAAATTCAATTCAATTTTATGATGAAATACAAAAATTAAAAAATACAACAATAAAATATATTCAAAGACTAATAATAATAATTACATAGTATAAAACAAGTAGAAACAGCTTATTGAACGAAAAAAAAGTTCAAATTTAAAATGCATATTATTCAAAATCGTGTTATACTAATATCATTTCTCGTATCGTGTAATATCGAAACCGTGTTATATTAGTCTCAATTCTTGGACCGTGTAATATCGAAACCGTGTTGTACAAGTACCGTATTATACGAGGGACGCCTAATTTTCCGTAAAGAAATATTTATTCACACTAAATAAAAAAAAAACGAATATCACCTTCCTTTATTTTAGATTCACATTGTATCCTGCACATAGCAGGTTGAAGGTACCCATATCGTACCGACCTGGAAACACTGCGGCGGTTAGGGCATTCCACAGCGCGTAGCGGAACTCAACATCACGCTTTACCTTGTTACCAGAGCGAGGAAACAATGATATTTCATGCCCCCGAGCGGGTATTGTACCTACAACCGTCGCATCTACAGCCGCACACTTGCGCCCGGACGGCTTTAACAACTCTATGTTACTGATAACTCTTTATCAGTTTATAAATAAAAAAAACTTACCCAAAACTAGGACAATGATGTATCATCTCCATCAATACACGAACTGGCTGTTTCGGTATACACATTGAGAATTTATCGATCTCCTTGTACATAATTTTATAGATGACCGTCCATACTCGCTGCAAGTCCCCGCCAGTGTCCAGGAATATGGCTCCGATTAGAGCCTCGAATATGTCACTTAGACACTGAAATTACAAATTTATTATTCTGTATATATAGACTTGTTCAGTTGACCCGCGCGGTTTGAGGCGGATGGATGTACGGAGCTACGAAAATGGAGGATGAGGCATCTATTGATTTACTAATTGACGAAATTGTACCTTAATGTTACTATCAGTTTTTCTTTTAGTGCAATGCAATATATTACGCAAGCATAAAAAAGTCAAAGTGTAGTCTTAGTGTGGAATATAAAGTCACGAGCAGGCTTAAGAAAGTCTTTGTCTCAAAATAGGGTGAAACCAGTATCGTCTTTGCTTTCGATGACGACGTCCTAGTTAGCGGTATACAACTCATAAGCAAATAGCCTCCTCCATGTTCATTCTCGATGAATGTATACACTAGAATGCCGCGCGCAAGCCGCCGTCACGTGAACAGGTGACCCGCGCGACAGGTGTACGGTCGCTGTTCACTGCGCCACGATGCGGTATATCATGATATCATAACATGACGTAATGATTTAGCAATGATAATCATATTATTAAATGATTACTAAATGAAATGATATGAATGCAAGTGTTTTGCAATCATTGAGTTTTTTGTTTGTTTTTGAAGGTGGCAAGGTGACCTGATGATAGATTTACACAGATACACTGATATGAAAAAGATAAAGTAAAAAACCGTCATGCAATTAATACCTAAATGCTATTCATATTCATCGTATTCTAAATGTATTCTTAATACATAACTTATAAAAGCTAATAGCTATAGCTTTTATAGTATATACTTAATACAAATAAAATGACTACTTCAATTATTCAAATTCATTTTAAATTAAAAGATTCATTGTCAATTGTTCGGTCAATATATAAATAGATACAAATAAAAGAAAACGTCATTTAGTGTACGAATGAATCAATCATAAATAAACTTTTGAATATTTAATATCACCCTTTAAAATAGAAATACCAATAATAACTAATAGAAACGAAGCCGTCGTGGCGCAGCGTCTGACTATAAAGGCGATGGTTATGAGCTCAAATTCTATTGAAGGAAATAAATTAAATTCATTTTCTCTCTCGTAACAGACAAAGTTCAGCGTTGAGTTCAGCCACCTAATACGCAACTGTGCGCTGCATGGGGAACACGTGCGTGCGTCTTAAAACTTGTGAGGTGCGTGGAGAACAAAGTATCTTAACGCCATGTTCCCACCACCTATCCTGCTATATGAAGAATACATTGTTAAACAGGAAAAACTAACCTTAGGAACATCTATATATTGGGCAATATGGCAATCCTCTTCATCTATAAGATAAAGTACATCTTCTACGATCTCATGTTCCCTTTCTTCTTGATGTTCAACGAAAGTCTTTATAGCGTTTTCTAGATTTGCATTTATTTGGGAACATAAGAATCTGAAATGATTACGTAAAAAATATATATGAAAGGTCGTGACGCATATACGTGTATACTCAACTCGTGGGTTCAATCCCAACTGGATGAATGATTATATTTAAATTATTTTCGGTCACTTAAATCAAGCGCCAAGTGGAGAACGGATTGTCCTAGCACTAGGTTCCCTCTACCTAACCTGCTATGCGGAAATAAACCTAAAGCTGCTATGTATTTGGAGGTATATTAAGACATCTGCAATATCGTCGGTTAAGCAATTTTAGGAAGAGGCAAAACACCTTTTTTAAAAACGTATGAGTTTTAGTATGAGGTTTTTACAATTTCGAATATTCTTATTATTCTTCTATTTTGTGTTTATTTATCACTTTAAAATAGTATGGTACGAGTACTGAACGACAAAAAACTTATATGTGTACTTATACTTATATGTGTTTATATTACTTTAAATAAAACTAAAGACGTCAAATCGTTAGTGGTTTATTTTTTGTTATAACACTATACAGGGTGGAATTGTCAGTACCACTTTAAATGAAACCACAGTTTTAACTACTCTATAAAAGCCTAATATAATTCGGAAAAAAAATAATTCCCAAAAATGAAAAAGTTATTTTTTCAAACAAAATAAATAATAAAACTATCGTTTTAAAATAAAACGCCATTTGTAAAGTATAACATAGGCACGCACACACTTACCTGTCAAAGCGGCAACGTCGCATACGCATGTGTGCGTGACACGAAATACAGGTATGGATAAAAATCGTGAAATGAAAAAAAAATCCTGCGTCTAAACTGTTGAGGTACCTTGATTATTTTTTAAAATTCTGGGTTTGAAATATTTTACCCTATATGCAGTTTCAGTAAAAGAAGCGCTGCCACTTCCACCCTGTATATAATTTAAAAGAAGATTAATATTTTTTACCCCATAGAAGATTAGATAGAAGAACTTAAAATCAAGACGGAGTGTTTTGACAATGTTCTCCATTTTACATTTTTCATTAATTTATTAATAGAGGTCATCGAACTTACTTGTGTAACCCGAGTTTGACGACGTAAGAGGCGATCGTGACATTATTGACCAGAGCTGATCTCAAGTCGGTCAAGTCGCCTGGAGTCAATCTTCGTCCATTTTCAAATATGTGTGATGTTATCAGGAAGTCCAAAACTGCGTCGCCGAGAAACTCGAGACGCTCGTAGGAATTTGTGAAACGGTTTCGAATATACGATGAATGGGAAAATGCCTAAAAGATATTTATGTAAAAATTATTTAATCAATTAGCAAAAAAATTGTATCACAAAAAATAAACTTCACTTCACGCTATCTTATTCTGCTAGGGGCAGGATAGGGTAACTCGGAAAGCTGTGTAAAATTTCGGAGATCAACTTAAATTTCGGAAATATTAGGAAATAATTAAATTACTCAAAGAGCGATTTTGAGTAATTTAATTATTTTCTGAGTGAAGATCAATCCACGGCCTTTGTGTATACACTCAGACATTAGAACACCATTGCAAAAAAAAAGATGTTATATGAAATATGTCATTGTGTTGTTTTTTGCTATACGAAGGTATAAATAAAGATGTGAATGCAAATAAAATATGGATCATGTTCAGTCATCCATCATGACTTAAAATGCTAATTATCTACGCTAGTACTTTAATTTATTATTTTTTTTAGCTTTACACTGTATCCCGCACACAGCAGAGTACGCATTTTCCGCCGCACTCTGGTGGCATTGCGTGTAGAATGGCAGAACTCAACGCCGCGCTTTGCCTCGACAGGACGAAAATATTATTAAACAATATTTCATTTCCTCGACTGGGAATCGAACTCACAACCGCCAGCCGCCGCCGCCGCGTTTGTGCCATGACTTGCGCCACGACTGGCCTCAAGTTTCAAGCCTTTAAAAAATTCTATCAGTTTAAATTTATATCAAGTCCGTTTAAAAGTAAATAAAAAACAATTTGATAAACATACGCAAGCAACAATTTTGTTCGTTTATTAAAGTACCTACATGTGTAAGAAATGCCAGACACTCTTTAAATTGTTACTCATTGACTTCATTGAAATAAACTTGGTTATGACTTAAGAGTGAAAGCATGTAGGTATATTGTGTTTCTTACATTATTATTGGTTATTAATTGGTCCTTAGTAGTAATATATTTGGTTCCCAACATTTATCGTGTTTATTCTCATTTTTTTGTTCTACTAATATTATGAATGTGAAAGTTTGTGAGGATAGAGTTTGTTTCATTTTCACTCAAATCTACTGAACAGATTTAGACAAACCTTTACAGTAATATTAGTAGGATTAGCCTATTTCACATAAGTTCCAGCATTAAAAGAAATTAAAGAATAAAATTCTTTAATATACTATCTTAAACTTTATCGAATTGAGTTAAAAAAGTGAATGAGTATTAGATAGAATGAACGAGAGTGAGTGAATGAGTATTAGATAGAATGCAAATTTTCTTGATGAGTCTAAATTTTAAGTTTCAAGTTAACGTTCAATTTTATTTTCTTACAAAAATATTGCCATTCGTGGCACAAACACGCGACTTTAAACGCGACAAGTTGCGAGTCGGATTCCCACTAAGGGAATGAAATATTTAATATTTTCATTTCTTCGCTCTGGTAACAAGAGTATGCGCGGCGTTGAGTTCTGCCACTCAACACGCAATGCCCCAATCAGCGGCGTGCATGGGAAACGGCACGAGTCTTAGGCTCCCAAGACCTACCCTGCTAAATGAGGGATACAGCAGTGTAAACTTAAAAAAAACCATGTCCAAAGCTACATACATTATAATGTAATCTATTTTTTTCAGTTTATATTAATAACATACCTCTAATAAAAGTGACGGGTCATTAAACTTGTAGTTAATGATCTTCTCAATATCGCTGCGACAGCTGTTTAGGAGCCAATCAATATCACTTTCAGTAGCTTTCTTCAAAGTGAAAACAGTATCAACTTTCTTACAAAGAAACTGTTGGAAATTGTCCTTAAAAAAACATAATTTTGTACAGTTTAAGCCAGAATTAACGTAAAAACAAAGTAAAAGTGTAAGTATGTACCACGAATTTTAGAAATGTGTTTTAGTTATGAAAAATTGTAACTAATTGCTTATGTTAATAATATTTAATAGGAATATAACTATTTAATAATTATTACTCAATGCCACTTAATAACAGATGAATATAATAAATTAATAAAAATAAAATTAATATAAAACAAAAATACCTTAGGCTGAATTATTTCCATATACTCTAAAACTCCAATGGCAGAAGTGATGCCACCACTCATCAGGTAGGTTCCTAAGAGAGCTTCCACACAATCAGCTACCGACTGTAAAAATAATCTCAATATTAATAATTTACTACACGTAAAATCTATTTTAAAGTAATATTATTTATATATATAAAAGGACATGTTCCCACTGACTGAGGTAACACGCACGGCACAGCCGTAACCGCTGTGCGTAGGAACGTGAAATTTGGACAGATGTTTATTTTCGTAATCTGGACATCCACTAAGAAGGGGTTTTGAAAAAATTTAGCCCTAACGGGGTGAAATAGGGGTGGATATTTTGTATGTCTAATTATTTTTCTATAATTACAGATAACAAATATTTTGAATGTTAAAAATTATATTATATCAAGAGAAATATTATCTATACCTATGTATCTTATTTTATCTATACGTCTTTTCCACGTTCCGAGGTGGACGACGTCACACTTTGTTTACTTAAACTAAAGAAAATATATTTGAAATTTGTCGGACTGATATTCAATCTCACAACCATAGCCCTTCGTTAGCCTCAGTATAAATAAATCTACAATCAATACAAAACAACTGCCTCAGTCGTCGAGGAGCGCCACAGCCCCTGAATGTGAATATAATTGTGGATTATCGCTCCAATTTGAGAGAATTAATTGTTTTCATTCGGGGGGGCGGCAGCGGCGGCGTTGAGTTCCGCCACTCAATGAAATGTCTCGAAAATTGGACAGAAAGTGGGGATCAGAGTGTCTGAACACTATGTTTCCTCTGCCTGCCTATGCTAAATGCAGGATGCAGCTCAAAGACGATTACCTTATCTGAGACCGCCTGAGATCGCACATAGCACTGCATTGCATTTTGCGCCTTGCCTTCCGGCTCCAATTCCGCTGTGCTGTCGATTTCTGCGCATTTTTCTTGTATTATAGTTTCGCTTTCAATAGATAAAGTGCCGCTCAACACGTCATGTAATGGGAACTGCATGCCGATCAAGAAAGTTGGCCGGATCTTTGGAAGAGGAAAGAATAATTAATATTTATATAATAAATGTTACTTTGGGTTCTGCAACCTAAAAAATATAAAAACATTTTTAAAAAATATTACATGTATAATATATAGATAATAGGTGTACACATACATATTGTATGTATAAATATCATATAAGGTACTCTGATGAGTTGATTTAACGTCAGAACGTGAAGTCTACATAGTTTGTTCATTTCATTATATTTTTTTCAACATAATTATGTATTTCTAGTAAATATTAGGTTCAATTGTACATAGTTTCGAAATATGACTATTTTTATATTGTAACAATAGATGCCGAGTAAGTATGTTCTCACATAAGCGAAATTTGATTGCTTTTAATAAAATGTAAAATATTCTATATATTTTTTTAAATAAACAAATTTTTTATACAACGCGTTTGGCTTCAGCATGTTTATTATTCATATTATAATGTTTAAATAAAATGTTAGAAAACTATTAAAATAATTTGTAAAATATTATAAGGTATTATTTTATGTTTACCTTCATTCAGAAATCAAATAGTTTAGTCGGTCAAAAAAAGAAATGGGGACAATCGTAAGACTATATTGTGATATCATTTTCAAAAGACAGATGTGTCTCAGTGCTCGAGTCAATATATGATTTTAAGAACAATTTAACACAGCACCATTGAAGTTCAGTTCTGCTCTTTAATTATGGTGTTTCGAATTTGCCAGGTGAGCACAAAATCTCTTCGCCAATATCATGTTGTACAGAGATCACACGAAAGAGTTTGTACAGTAAAAAGAAAGATAAAGTTACAGGAAAGGAAAATACACGTTTAAGAGATCCACCAATGAATTGATTAGGGTAATAAAATCTTTTACTGGAAATTACCAGACACTATTCCTCTCCCTGCAAAGAAATAAGCCCGGCACACACACTGTCAATCCATGGAATGCTAAGAAGAACCGAATCGGTCCCTAAGCGCTTCGTAAATATCAAATCTGATAAAAAAATATATGTATGAACGTGTTACAATAATATAATAAAGATGTTATTCAAGTTAGTATAAAGTGTTTGAATTGTTAAGTGTTTCTATAGGGACTTAGTACAGATGTAAGTATATTCTACATTTACTTTGTTCGCGAGTAACCATATATTTGAAGTTGTATATCTCGTTTGTAATACCGGCTTAAATAAATGCTAGGTAATTGTTTTCATGTTAAAGAACGACGAACGGACGACTACTGGTGTTTATTTAATTGTCTTTGTTTTGCCAATCCCTATAAGTTTATTTTTTTGCCTCCCGCTGTATACCGCACATAAAAGGGTTGGCAGAGGGCAACTAGTGTAAGGACACTCCGTTCTTATCAAGACACTTCCGTTCCCCACTTTCCGCCAAATTCTGAAGGCGTGTTGAGCGGCGGAACTCAACGCCGCGCTTTGCCTCATTACCAGAGCGAGGAAAGGAAAATACTAAATATTTCATTTGCTCGAGTGAGAATGGAACCCACAACCTGTCTCGTTTACAATCAATAATCAATTTGAAACTAAGGGTCGGCCAGGTCAACCATTTGTCATACTAAAGCAAACATTCACCCCGGGCTGTAATAGAACCTCTGACCTCAGACAGATTACGCAATACAACTCACTATATCCATTTATAGTAATCTTTTAAAATTACGTGTATATTAATTCCACGTGCCCAAGCCGCGAGCGATAGCCAGTATCTCTTGTGAGTTCAATACCAAATAAAAATTAGGATGACTTTAAAATTTACAATGCTCAGAAATGGCAATCATATTTTTTGCTATTGCATTTTTATTACACTAGATCAGACCATTTCATAGTTTATAAACAGACTGACACGTGTGGACAAGTTATTATACTTTTTTATTCATCATAAAAACTAAAAACGATAATTAATTGCATAAGTGTCGTAATTAAAATGTAACAACACATATTGCATGTTAAAAATAAAATATAACAAATAAGTGCGATAAGTTACTTGAATTTGAAACATTATTAATCCATGGAGACTGTTATTTTAATTCAATAATTAATGTGGACACTCTAGCATTTCTGTTTTCTATGTCCAACACGAGCAAGGTCGAGGCCGAATTATAATGTTTGCGGATAGGCCGTAGACGTTACTCCTAGTACTCACGCCAATATACTCTTGAATCCGCAATTTCGGTTTGGAACGCCGGCGCTCGCGCACGTGTCTGTCATCGAGTGCGTTTTGTGTGAAAGAATGTCATAATTTTTATTCGAAAGTGAGAAAGTGATAATTATTTTTTTTCGGCTCTCTTGTCTCAAATACTAAGGTATATAAAGTAAATATTTTTTTATTTTACCCAAAAAACTCGTGTCTTTTTAATATGCAATGTTCATGTTATTGTACTTATTCAGCATATTGTACCTACAGATGAGTCTTAAGTGAAAGTTTAAGCGACATTTCGTTTTGACCTAATTCAAAATATTACGGTTCTTTTATTTTCTTATTGTTTTCATTGTAAAAAATTCGCTGCATAGAAGTGTTTGAAAAAGTGCCAAATTTTCGAAGTACCTTCCTTTAAAATAAATATCTGCACACCGGTAAGAAAAATGAAATCAAATCAGCTTCACGCTGTCTCATGCACACAACAGGATAGGCAGAGGGAACCTAGTGTTAAGATACCAACATTCTCCATTTTCCGCTGAATTCCGGAGGCAGAACTCAACGCCGCGCTTTCTCCCGACACCAGAGCAAAGAGATGAACATGTAAATTTGAAGAAATATTTCATTCTCCCGAGTGGGGATCGAACCCACAACGTAGCTACGAAACAGTTTGTTACCAACTCGTTGTTTAATAGACATTAGATTTGAGATAAATATTATTCGCGCCGTTTATGTGCGAAAGCCGGTGTAACTAGTCACTCAAGACGACCGTGTTAACTCACGCGCTCACTATTATACTATAGTGAAAGATGGTAATGTTATGAGAAAAAAATTACTAGATTTCATCAAAATATTTTGTCGTATAGGTCATTTTACGACACTTTTTACGTATTATTTCTTTGGTAAGCTATTATGATAATAATTGGTTATTTTAAAAAATGCAGCCTACATTTATGAAAACAAAAAAAAAACGATAATTTCAATATTATGGCAGTAAACAATAAACTCGTAGACAGAAAAGGGTATTAACATATTAAATTATCGTTTTAGTATAGTAGTAGAAGTATAAAAAGACTATAATCATTTGTAATGAATGATAAATAAATATAAGGTTATAATGATTTAAATTTATCAATATTCGTTACACGTGTATACTTATTAGATCCTATCATAAGTAGTGTACCTTCTTGTTGTAGCATTTTTGCAGACTAGGCAGAGGGAACTTGATACTTGGGACATTAGGTTTGTAGTGTAGGCGTTAGAAGGGCTGTCCTCTAATAATAAATAAATACAAATGCATACATAGGTACTTCCATTAAGCAAGAGAATAAAAACTTTTGTATGATAATCTGAATTAATGATAATTCCACATCATGATAAATAAGTGTATTAATGATTTTTATCAGGACTTCTTGTTTTCCAAGTAAAGTTACAATATCCGTATTCGGTACACAAGTGTCACAGTTGTCAAATGTTTTAGATGTTAAAACCACTCGCTTCGATCGTCGCAGTAGCGGCCATAGGAATTGGGTTTGGAAATTTCTACCTCAAAAGAGTACCCGATATGCCTCAGCTAGATTTGGAACGTTGGTGGGCGGATAGCGTAAAGCCGGACCAAGAAGACAAATCAATAAGGCCATTTAAAATAGAATTCAACGACACGGTAATGTTTGCCACGTATTTTTAATTTATAACATTATTTTATTTAAGAAGTAAGTAGGTAGGCGTAATGTAACAGAAAAATTGTTCTTTTTACTTAATTGACAAAAATTATTTACGTTTATTGACTAAAATAATTAATAATAATCTATTGATATTGGAATTGAATTGAATTCTTATTGCATTTTTCAATATATCTCATATGATAAATATTGAAAAATGCAATAAGAATCTTATACATGATTGAATTACATAACTATAGTGCTTATTGTACAAATTAGTGGAAGATTTAAAATTAAATTATCACCATTGCACTGTCGCAATGAACAATCACTTTCATAGCAACTTCTAGTAACTATATAAAAAATTCTATTTCTACATGTCATAAACGTTATTATTACTTATATAAATTATAAATTTATCTTTATATTATACTAAGCGACCGAAACAACTGCTTACAGATGATCGAAGATCTGAAAAACCGATTAAGCAACAGGCGCCCTTACACCCCGCCTTTAGACGGCATGCAATCTAAATATGGAATGAATACAATATATCTGGAAAAGTTACTCAAGTACTGGTTGGAAAAGTATAATTTTAAAGAGAGAGCTGACAGATTAAATCAGTTTCCCCACTTTAAAACGAAAGTTCAAGGTTTGGACATTCAATTTATAAGAGTAAAGCCTGATGTGAAAGATAAGAAAATACTCCCCCTACTCATGATGCACGGGTGGCCGAGTTCCTCCAAGGAATTTGACAAAGTAATACCTACGCTGACGACGCCGAGGGACGGATACGATTTCGTATTCGAAGTTGTCGCGGTTGATTTGCCGGGTTTTGGATTTTCAGAGGTAATAAAATGTTTACTACTGATACTTACCCTATTAATAGTTGGGGCGTATGGGAGTGCAAATATTTTAATGCTTAAAATAGCCCTTACGAATGACTAAAGTGTAAAATATTTTGTTGTTTTAATTTTTGCTTACAAATAAGAATTTAACAAGTGAAAATCTATTTTGTAATATTTTAAAACGATAAAACCGATTACGACTGACGTAAAATAATGCAATTATCTTTAATGATAAAGAGTTTTCGTAATTTACATTCATATAAGTATGTAATATGTATATTTAGATGAAAATGATAGCATAACTTAGCAAAATAAGCAAAAGTACAAGACTTAAAGACGAAAGGAGTCATAAGCTTTGAAATTAGGCTTTATATTGTTATGGCAATAATATGGAATAAATATTATTAAGCAGCAACATAATGACGGAAAGCAATCAATAGTATTATCAAGTTATTCATTGTTAGACAAAATTATATAACTTGACAACAAAGTGACTGTAACGCGACGGTTGTGGGTTCGATCCCTATCGGGGGAATGAATTATTATTTATTAATATTTTTATTTTTCGCTCTGGCACCAAGGCTGGAAACACGCAATGCTTAATAAATTCCTCGGAAGTGGGGCGTATGATAATTGTATGATGTTAGCATTTTTATAAAAAATATATTGTAATTTTTTAATAATAATGTGCTGGTATGCTTCAGTTCTTGCTCTAATAAACAAGTGATAACTTGGAGAAATGACTTCGATATTGCAAACATTACTTATAATTTTATAACTTATAAATATCACAAATAGTAATAAATATATTATTTATCGTATTATATTATTTATAGCACGTTATATTATTCATTTAACATTATTTTGCATTACAGGGTACCAACAAACCTGGCTTGAATCCTGTACAGATTGGCATAATTATGAGAAATCTGATGAGAAGACTGGGCTTTAAGAAATTTTATATACAAGCCGGTGACTGGGGATCCCAAGCAGGGACTCATATGGCAACATTATTTCCAGACGAGATATTAGGGTAAGGTAAAATCATGTCGTATAAATATATAATAGTTTTTAAACAGTAAAGTTAAAGCAATGGCTTACTTACCACATTGTGTGATAATAAAAACTGAGAGAAAAAGAAAAAAGAAATTGGGAAAAAGAAAAAGATATGAGCAATTAACTTTGCTTATTATCTTTATTTAAGTTTTCCGTTTTTATTGAACAGTATTAATGATATTTTATTTACTCAATCTGTGTCCGAAATTTTAGAAACGCGTCTTACTTTCACGTGTGACGTCAGACTATGCCAAAGACTACAACAATATTAATTTTGCGTTACCGGTTATCTAAATTGATTAGTATAAGAAATATTTTGAAATAGAAACAAAACTACCACCTAGTAGGTAGTTAAGAAACACGGTTATTGACTTTCTGTCCTATTTAGAGATATTGTGTGTTGGTTAGCAAAATTTAACGCGTACTTATGTCTTATCAAACTAAACAGATGAAAAAAAGAATAGAAGTAAGAAATCGCGTACAGTCAGACATCTCCTAACTGCACCATTATATTAGTATACGTAATAACTTTTACTCTATTAAATATACCGAAAGACAATGTTATTTATTAGTTATATACATTAATATAGGACCGTGAATTTAAAATTAAATTACACAATACATAAATGTCATTCAACATAAGAGATAGAATAAATAAAAAAAGAAATTTTAATTGTATGCAAATTCGGTTATTTGAAATAGTCATCTTAGAAGATATTTGTAATGTTAACGTGGTTTTTATAGAGAATGTGATGATAGTGGATTTAAATTTTCAATTCAACTTTTGGGAAAAATCATGTTTAGTACAATGTAATATACAAATAATGTAGTTTTGCGACTGGGCACGCAATATCTCGCAATGTCTCTAGTAAGAGAAGAGCGAAGTAATTTATCTAATAAAATCAATTAATAGAAAAATAATTTCAGATTTCACACAAACATGCCAGTATCTTCGAGGCCAATAAGCATGGTGAAATACTTCGTTGGATCACTATTCCCCAGTCTTATAGTGGATAGCAAATTTAAACAAAGATTGTATCCAATAAAAGATTATCTAATGTATTTCGTGAGAGAGGGCGGCTACTTCCATCTACATGCTACAAAACCTGATACGATTGGTATGTGTTTATTTTTGTAGCTTTTATCACCGCTTTTCGCCGGAATTCAGGACAATGCGTTTTAAGTGATGGAACTCAATCACTCACTTCATCTACCTGAGCGGAGAAATAAAAAAAAAATGCACCTTCTTGAGTGGGGATCGAACCCGCAACCATCACGATTACTCAGACGCTAGATAGATTACAGAAGTGTATAATTTATAAGATATTTAGTATAATATATAAATTTGTATACTTATATCGACAACGGAACACTGTATATGAGCATGTTTTTAAGTCTCTATTTATAAATATTATCTATATATATAAAAGGACTTGTCCTCACTGACTGAGGTAAGACGCACGCACAGCCGTAACCGCTGTGCGTAGAAACTTGAAATTTGGACAGATGTTTACTTTCATAATCTGGACATCCACTAAGAAGGGATTTTGAAAAAATTTAACCCTAAAGGGGCGAAATAGGGGTTGAAAGTTTGTATGGAAAAAAATTAAAATATGCACCGACTATTATAAAATTGTAAATTCAGACTCTTAAAATGATTTAATTGAACACGTGTTTCACGGTTTTTTAGAATTTACCCCCTAAGGGTGACAATAAGGGGTTGAAAGTTCGTATGGAAAAATCTTTAAATCGCCATCGCTTTTTATAAAATTTGAAATTTAGACTTAAAAATATTTCATTGAATACATGTTTCGTGGTTTATTTTAATTCATCCCCTAGGGGTGCAAATAAGGGGTTGAAAGTTCGTATGGAAAAATCTTTAAATCGCCACTGATTTTTATAAAATTTGATATTTAGACTCTTAAAAATATTTCAATGAACACATGTTTCATGGTTTATTAGAATGCACCCCTAAATACGTAAGCGAAGCTGCGCGCGTCCGCTAGTTTTATATATTTATCAAAAGGATATTCTTAACCGATTGCCGATTAGCCTTGAATCGCGTTATCATCTAAATAAATGTAACTACAACTATTGTTATCTTATCTAGGTGCCTTGCTTAGACGCTGTAATTCAAAGTACTTTGACCTAATATAGTTCCCTAATTAGCAACAATGTTTTGCCTTAATCTTGTATTAAACTCATCATTGAGCTGTGATAAATGAGTAGATACTTTCTTCTCTTTTTACGTCCCAAGTCAGCATCCGATTGTAAAAGCAATGATTGTGGGTTTGATTTCCCTTCTAAAAAATAAAGTATTTTCATTTCTTCGTTCTGGTAAGAAGCAAAGCGGGTAACGACAAAATGTTGCCATGCCTTAAAAATTGGGCGGAAAGCGGGGAATGGAGTATCTTTACTTTAAAGCGTGAAGTTAAAAAATAAATATTATAAATTTATACGAGTACATTTGTAGGTAACAAAGTTGAATTGATAAAATCGTTTATTAAACACGTAAATATTTTTCAGGTGCCGCACTTACAGACACTCCCGCTGGTATCGCAGCGTATGCGCTCGAAAAGATTGGCATTTGCTGCCATAGAAACCAATTAGACACTTTACATGGAGGTTTAGACAATTTGGATATTGACGATCTGTTGGATACTATGACGATACTGTGGGCGAATGAGAAAATAACTTATTCCATTAGAATATACGCTGAAGGGTTCGCGTGGCCTGAAGTGTTTGTTCTACACAAGTGAGTATATTTTAGTTTCAGACACTATCTTCATAATGGTATATTACAAAATCTATTATTCTCTAATAATTGCTCATGAACTCTTAATCAATAAGAAGATTGTGTGTACCAATTAATTGTGCATTCAAAAAAATTAATAATAATTTAAGTTTTCTCTATAAGGTGAAGGTCGTTATGGCGGTCGTTATGGACTGTAAATGTTATGTCTATGGGTTCGATCCCCATTCAGATCAAAGAGAGTTTAATTTTCTCGATCTGATGAACACAGTACAGCGTTGAGTTCCGCCACTCAATGTGCATCATCTTGAAAATCAGGCTGAAAATGTGACATGTCTTAACACTAGTAGTAATTGTAGGGTATATTACTATACTAACTAGAAACGCGTAAACTAATTTGTTTTTTTCCAGCATACCAACAAAAGTACCAACGGCTGCAATCAACTTTGCACACGAAGTGATATATCAACCTGATTGGATACTTAGAGACAAATTTCCAAATTTAGTCCATTCGACTACTTTAGACTTCGGCGGACACTTCGCCGCTTTGCACACGCCCAAAGCGCTAGTTGACGACGTCTTTGAATCGGTCGCCGAATTCAACAAGTTTAATGCAAAGTACAAACGTACTTAATATTATTATAGTTAAATTTTCCATTTTCGACTGATATCTATAAGTTGAACTTAAATTTGGGTGATTTGTGTTTTTTTTTCTCAGCCATTCATCATTATTATTTTTAGAGGCAGATACCGATATATATCGTTTATACGTCATATAATCAGGACTTATTTACTTTATTACTTGTACGCGATATATTACTTAAAAACTATATAAATCGATATCGACCACGTTATAAACTATTATATGTGATCTGATAATATAATGATGGCTTTTCTGACCAATTTAAGTCCAAAGTATAGATTATAAGTCCATGTCACTCAATATTCGTGTGGTTGTGTGTTTACATTTAATTATTCATTAATTATTATCAATTAATATTGAATTTATAAGGATCATTTTACTAAATCAGTATTGTTAAATATCTTGAACGCGTTTTTAAGATTTTAATGTGGCTCTCACAAATAATTTGGACTGATTTTATATAAGTATCCTTATTTTGCCTATTTTTTTATTTGTATTTGACATTTTTGTGTACTTTAGGTTAAGTGCTTTATTGTAAGAGATTCAAGAAACGATGAACGAGAAGGAACAAGACTTTCAAATTAAGATTATTTTTTGTGGTAAACGGTTAGATAATAAATATCTTGTGTAGTGTGAATGTATTCTTTTCAATTTCCCCTAATAATGTAATATAACAAAACACATTCTACGAAACAAATATAAAAAAGGATTTTTTTTTAACAAGAGCACAATTTTTCAACTTTTAGAAATCTCTAACATTAAACTGCATCTTCAATCTCAAGTTTGAAATGAAATTTGAAATTGCAATCACTATTAAAAAAAACCACTTGTTTTAAAATTTTCTTAAAACAAGAAACACGTGACAACAAATAAATAAACTACAGTAGAAACTCGATTGTCCGGCCCTCAGTTAAGACGGATTTGCGACTTGCGATTATTTTTTTCCTATAAATATGTAAAAAAATATATATTAACCTAAAAATGTGTATAAATAGTATGTTGGAAAATGTAAATTTCTTAATAAACGTCGATTTTCGTTGATATGGACTAGTTGATTTTAATAGATATTTAACAATTTTGTGCTACAAATACTGCGTTTCTTTATACATTGGATTATCCGGATTTTCTATTATCCGAATGATTAACGACAACAATTAGTCCGGTTAATCGAGTTTCTACTGTGCTACTAAACTGAAAAATATTTAAATACACAAATGTGACGGTTGTGTGGTCGATTCCCATTAATTTCCTTCCCGGAAAATTATTTTTTATCGTTTCCTCGCTCTCGTAACAAGACAAAGCGTTGCGTTGAGTTCCGTTATTCAACACACAATTTCTTAGAAATATGGTGATGGGTGGGGAACGAAGTGCCCTAACACTAGGTTCCCTCTACTTACTCTACATTATACCTACTGTTTATACAGCGTAAAGATAAAAAAGCCACTTACTTGATGTTTTTCAATTAAAGAAATCAATTCTTTCGGTGCAAAGAAACCTGGTACTAGAAAGTCCCGCCGTGGACTAAATTGTTCTACTTTCATCCTGCCGCCCAAATTTATACGTTCTCCTACGTAGTATAAGTTTCTGTCAACAAAGAATATCTTATAGTATTTTGCAAAATATTCCTGCGCGAGGTTGTTCCGCCCCACTGTTTTAGAAATTGGGGGGAAAGTGGAGAATGAAGTGGTCTTAACACTAGGTTCAAAATGTAACTTTACCTAGTAATAATTTAAGTAGTACTGACTGACTGATTAACTGACATTCTTATATCTTGTTGCCATAAATTATTTTTAAATTAATATATTTAATAGTATGTGTGGTGCCATCAACTTTGAGAAAAGCGGCGAATTAATGCGTAAATGAACTTCTAAAGCAGAAAATTTACATTAACAATTTTAATATTAGCTTGAAAATATACACTCTGCATATAAACTAACCTGTTTCCAATAAGTTTTCCTTTAATATTCGTAAGTTGACCTTCATCCAGTTTAGGAAATTTGTGGAACAGGTATAAACTCGCTGCAAACTTCAAGAACGCGTCTCCTAACGTCTCCACTCTCTCCAAATTAAATGTATCGTGAGAATTTATAGTAGTAAGAGCTGCTAAAACATCACGTAGCTCCGGGCCTTTTGAAGGTTTCTTTGTTAAAATATCAATTTTATCTACGTACCTGCGCGCAAGGGAAATAAATAATTTTAAGAAAACGTTTTAATGAAATTTTAGGCTTCTATTGTGGTATTTATACTGGAACTAAAAAATTATGTGTAAATTCATATTTATTGGAAATTATATTGTCATCGTCAGCGTTGTGGCGCAGGGGTAAAGCGACTGGCTATAAAAGCGGCATAGGTTTGATTTTGACCCGGAGGAATAAGACCAAACACGGCATTGAATTCTAACTACTTCCTATCTATATGGGGTATTGTACTTTGATAAAACAACACTAACTTTAACGGCGGCGGTAATATCGCAGTGGATATGTTAACCGTGTGTCGCGGTGTTCCAAGGGTCTCTTGCTCTATTGAGAACAATGGGGACTTCACGAATGTATCGTAACACTCTATGTCCATCAATGTTACTGTTGACAGATTGCGATCAATGTCGATGGGCTCCTGGCTTTCCTAATGGAAAATAGCAATTCATTAATTACAATTGTTTGTTATATTATACTATATACGAGGGGAGGTCCAAAAGTTCGTGGAATGGAGGGGATAGAGTGGGCATAGGGGGGCTCGCTTAATGTCATACTACTTGGGGCTCATCATTCAAATTCAAATTCAAAATATTCTTTATTCAAATAAACTTAGTATATAAATAGAGTTTCAGCCCTGTTGCGTCATTCGTTTACGAACACTAGCCTGCTAAACAAATCAATACGGAAGAAAACTGAAACTATGGCGAAAATTGAACATGTGCCGTGCCGTGATAAAATTCCTTATCATGCAAGGAAATAATGGCCAAACCATTTTAAATAAAAATAAAATGAACGGGAAATAGAGTGAAGTTAAGAAGTATCGTTTTATTTCTACATAAGTGTATATTTTACTACATTAAAAGTTTTTGTCTATAAAGCATAAAGTTGAGATTTAGGCAAATATAATTTATAACTGTTCTACTTACATGCCAGGGGTACTCTTTGTTTATTTTCTTTTTCTGAAGCTGATACACACTTTCTTTAACGGACATAACATTTGGAGGCTTTTGTACGCTATCGTCGATTGGATTGTTGATTCTGTAAGTTGTAAGAAAGATAATATTATGAAAGTAAATATTTTATTTTCTAATAAAATATAAAAAAAAAGAAAGACATAATAATGTATTTACCTGTCAATACTTGTCGCAGGCACTGGTTCTTCAACATTTGAAAGCAAAGATTTTTGGGCAATTGATAAATCTACTTCAATTGGTAGCCATTCTTCTCCTGGAAATAAGTGAATTAAGATTAAAGATAAGATTAAAGAGCTTTATTACAAACGCAATTTGGGTGGAGTCTTGTAAAATGTTACGTTCTTAAGCTTGCTCACAGCGGTGAGAGGGGTCTAAGAACGTATTTACATTACATTATTTTGTTTAAATATAAGTAGTTAATAAATATTTTTCAAGTTTCTACCACTATCCTTATCTTCTTCCCTGTATTGTACGTCATTTCTCCTACCATGGAAATTATTCATTCACCCGTGGTGTGGTTTGAGCCATCACATTTACAGTCGTTTGTCCCAACTTATTACACTTTTATGAAATATTTATTTTCAATATATTTAATTGATTAATTGATTACCATTATAATTTTTTTTAGGCGCCGTGACAATATCTTAAGTTTTGTCGCGAAATCGGAGAATTGTGACGATTTTGTTTGGGAAAATGTTACCGTTATTTCAAGATGCTCTAATACTAGGATTAAGACATCTATACATTAATACATGAAGCAAAAAATTCTGTACACTTTTTTTCATAAAAATTGTGTGGAGAACTATATTTAGCATAGTTATAGGTTATATAGAGAAATGCAGAATGCTAATATTTCTTTAAAATAATGCATTTAAATACATTCAATTAAAAATAATTAACATAACACAGGTTCCGTTTCCGTTTTACAACACACACAAACTTTCGTAATACACGTTGCTATGGCGACGCATATTACGTAAGCAAATTAACGGTAGTAATATTTTTGTTGAAATTTTGTAAGTAAATAAGATATCCAATACAAAGGAAGTGTTATTTTATTATTGCCAAGATTTGTTTAGCTTACCTTTTAATAATACTTTTTGTCTAGTCTTTATACTTTTTGCAATTTCTGACCGTAGTTCATCAGCGATGAGCAGCATGTTTATTCTAGAACAAGATATAATTACGAAATGTGTTAAACTATATACCTACGAAATAAACAGTAGCAATATTTCTTTAAATGTTAATGTATTCACTTATGTTTTAATTCAGCTCAGAAATATACATGCAAATTTATGCTTTTTGTCACTAAGATAAATAAATATTTAATTATAAGTAATAACTACTACTACACTAACTTGCTATAAATGGGAAATTAAACTGTCAGAGGAGCAGAGAAGTTCTAAGCATCAACTTTGTGGTATAGTAGTTTCATGTTTTCTGTTGTCTTATATTTCCATTTCTTCGCTCTGGTATCGAGACAAAGCGCGGCGTTGAGTTCTGCCACTCACCACGCAATACTTTCACAATTCGGCAAAAAGTGGTAAACAGAGTGTCTTAACACTAGGTTCCCTCTGCCTAACCTGCTGTGTGCGGGATTCGACGTGAAACTGATTTATTTTTTTAAAACAAATTGACTGTAAAGTATTAAGTGTTTTCTTTATTGATTTTCATATGAAAAATTAAAAACTAACTAACCTGTGCATAATACTAGGTAGCAAAACCGCTTTATACCACAACACGCCAGGATACTCATATTTAATGCAGAATTCTGGTATGAATACTTCGGAGAAACCTCTCGGTTTATCATCGCCTTGAGTCATAGATACTAATTTCCTTTGTTTATCGGTAAACGCCTTGATGGTGGCCGCGCGAGGAAGTAAGCAATTCATACGTGTGCTTATATTGCGAACCTGTGTGCAATATTGACTTATTTTATAAATGACTCTGTCTGCTAGACTCTGGCGCCTTCGCCCGCTTGAACTATACGAATATATATTAAATATATTTATGAAAATATTTTTGGTTTAGGAGTTGAATTCTAATAAAGCATGAATTACGTGTTCAATGAAATATTTTTAAGAGTCTAAATTTCAAATCGTATATTCCTATCGGTTTTCCTATTTCATCCCTACAGTGTTATAATTTTTCAAAATCCCTTCTTAGTGGGTGTTCATATTATGAAAGTAAACATCTGTCCAAATTTCACGTTTCTACCATCAGCGGTTACGGCTATGCGTGCATCTATACCTCAGTCAGTGGAGACATCTCCTTTTATGTACATTTATAGATTTTTTTAACTTCTCCCATGGCTGTTAGAGGAGGTTAACAGGCCGTCGTGGCACACCCGCACAAGGGTGTGACTGTAACGCGACGGTTGTGGGTTCGATCCCTATTCGAGGAAATGAAATATTTATTTACATTTATATTTACATTTCTTCGCTCTGGTGTAGAGACAAAGAGCGGCGGTGATTTCCGCCACGCAACACGCAATGCCTCCAGAATTCGCCAGAAAGTGGGGAACGGAGTGTCTTAACACTAGGTTCCCTTACTTTACTTTACTTCCCTCTGCCTACCCGGCTGTGTGCGGTCAAAGATATTGTGTGTTACTTGGAACATAACGACGCGCGTTGTCTCGTTGAAATTGTTGTTTGAAATTGGGCGGAGAAAACAAATTTTCATAAAATAAATATTATAAATACCTCAAGTAACGGTTGGTCTTTTTTACCAACAATCTGAAGGTTATATTTACTGGAATAGTAGTGCTCGTATGTCTCAAAATAATCCGCATCGAATATCGACTGTGGTGTCATATATTCAAGTACGTCAGATACTATATACCTGTAAATAAATATAAATAATTATGGGGGAATATACAAAAGGGGCCGTCGTGGCGCAGAAGCGTACGACTGTAATGGCGAGGGTTGTGGGTTCTCACTCTGGAAAATGAAATATTTAGTATTTACATTTCCTCGCTTTGGTAACGACCGTTGGCGTTGCGTTCCGCTACTTAACATGTAATGCCTGATGAATTCGTCGGAAAGTGTTTACCTCTCGTATAGTAGTAATATTTTTTTTCAGCTTCACGCTGTATCCCGCACACAGCAGGGTAGGCAGAGGGAACCTAGTGTGAAGACACTCCGTTTCCCACTTTCTGCCGAATTCTGGAGACATTGCGTGTTGAGGGACAGAACTCAACGCCGCGCTTTTTGCGTCAACACCAGAGCGAAGAAATGGAAATATAAAAGTAAATAAATATTTCACTTCCTTGAGTGGGAATTGAACCCACAACCGTCGCATTACAGTCACACCCTTGTGCCCCTGCGCCACGATGGCGTCAATAGTAGTAATTTCATAAATATATTCTGCATAGATCTCGACAAAATAAACATTTACTTTCAGAGTTGTAGCTCTCTTAGCTCCTTTACTGTACAGTAAGGGTTAGAGCAAAATAATTTGGTGTGTCACCATTCTGCATAAAAACCTGGTTGCCTGGTTATCCTGCTGCACCTTTTAGTATGCCTAAATATTCACTTTAAAGATTGTTTCTCTACTTTAAAAAATAGTGGTTAAGACAAGATTTAAGAAGAAACATCCAAAAATAATACGTACCTGTCAGGTAATATATTTCCTCTATACCAAGGTGTAACAACTGAGTCTTTGTAGGATTCTCTAGTGATATTAAGATTCGTTCTTTCCTGGAAAACAACATATAAAATATTAGTATTAAGGAAAATATTGATGTGACGCATCCACATGTGATCAGAGATCGATGTCGATCGAACACATCCACACAAGTAATTACTTTATTATTTACATCCACACATATAACGTGCACCTACATATGGGTAATTTTTTTATTTATATCATTAGATAATAATAATTAAATTACATTTTTATTTTATTTAAAAAATATATATATATATATATACATATATATTTATTTATTTTTATCTGCGACCAATACTATAGCTAAACAGGTATTTAGTTTGATTCTTGTGAGGGTGACTATGCCGAGAATCAATCCAAATACTGCCTGATGAAAAACCCGAAAAAGATAGCGACGAAAAATGTTCTGTTTTTAATAGAAATATACTGTAATGACTAACAAACTGATTTATTTCTAGAATATTTTCATTGCCAAAGCCACATTTATTTCTAAAAAATTTTGGTAGGTCAAGATTTTATATTACTACTGTGTCTATCTCCGATTGACTGATATTTGATGAAAATTTATTTTATTTTAATCCAAGAGTGGCTCTCAAATAGATCTACCGATTTCAACAGGGTTTCAGTACTGATACTACTCTTTCCCAAAATAATATTTTATTCCATAAGATTGATCTATTGCGGTACCAGAACGAGAAAGGGATATCTGTCGTTCCATTTTATGCAAATACCTTTTTTCTATAATAAACCTAACCTAACGTTCAACTTCACCGTCAATATTTATGACTCGATTTCATGAATGAGACGTGTGCGACGTTGTCGCTTTGATAGGTTAGTGTCTGTGTGCGTCATTCTTTGCCAATGGCGTTTTATTTTACAATGATAAAATAATCAAACATTATTTTGTTTAAAAAATCACTTTCTATTTTTGACAAATTCTATTTCGGCTTTTATAGAGTAGTTAAAACTGTGCTTTCATTTAAAGTAATGATGACAAAAATACTCTGTATAAAATAATAATATTAGTTGTTTAGCACCAAGAGTTAATAAATACAATTATTGGTCGTATTTCAATAACATTTCATTTTTCTTCAAGAGTATTGACTCTCGTTGTGGTCGTTGTGGTGGCCGCACAGCACGGCGGCATATTATTTTATTTTATTAGTTCGATTCCCACTCGTGGGAATGTCTTAACTCAAGGTACCTTACCCTTGTTGTGTGTTATTTTATGGGAGATAAAGCGTGAAATATAGAAAATACCATTGAAGAAGGCTCGGCCACTGGACGGATCTCTTTATATGTTTGCATTACGTTCCAGTCTATATCGTAGCCATTATTGTCATTGACCGGAACTATATATAAACAGTTCACTTGTCCATCGAAAGTGATAAATTTCTTTGCTATTTCCAGCACTTGGTCAAATATGAAGAAATGATATCTGCAAAAAAATCAATTTCAAATTGTAAATTTTACAAAAGTACTAAAAAAATCCTTATTAGGTAGTTAGATATTTTACATTAAGAAGACATCCATCGCGTCTACAATACAACCCTTTTATTGCGACCCAGTGGTCTTTAATGAATTTACAATAGCTAACCCATATCACAATCACAAAATATTAACTAAGTTGTCGTTTGACAGTGTACACCGTCTGATTTTAAACGAGACTGTTGTGGATTCGATGCACACTCGAGGGAAATAAATAATTTTCACCGTCCGGTAACCTCGTTCTGGTAACAAGACAAAGCGCAGCGTCCAGATGCGAAAATCCGGTTGTTCTTAGGGAACACGGTGTCTTAGAACTAAGTCCCTCCATCTACGCTGCGGGATATAGCATGAAAAGTACTCACTCTTTAACAAGTTCAAATAAAGCCAAATCTAATTGCACACTCGCATAATTCACTTCTAAAGAGGTTTCAACTTCGCCCACTGACAAAAACATGGGAAATTTGCAAAGGCGAGGCAAAGGGTGCAAAGTTAGAAAACCGTAGCCCTCCTTTCTTTTAAGCAGGTTAAATAACGCCTTTTCCCTTGAGTCTTTGGGTTCTTCAAATGCTGCATTTAATTTTATCACATGTAAATAAAAAACTTGATGTTCATAACTCCAATTTTTTGGTCCATCCAAGCATTTCGGGTACTGTAAATATGGAATAGAAAAATTAAGATAATATAGAATATAGTTTATTGCTCATAATTAAATATATATATAAATAATATTAATAATATCTATATATTAATACGTGAAGCAAAAATGTTGATATAATTTATATAGTCTACTATACGACCCCGTGCAGCACCGGAGGAGCTACAGGTGCGTTGCCGGCCTTTAAGGTGGAGATAGACGCGCTTCTTGAAGGTACCCATATCGTACCGATCTGGAAACACTGCCGCGGGTAAGCCTTTCCACAGTTCAGTGGCGCGTGGAAGGAAATTTCTACGAAACTGCACAATAGTGGAGTGCCACGTATCCAGGTGGTGTGGATGATATTTAAGTTTGTGACGTGCTGTGCGGTTAGAAAATTCTGCGGCAGGTAACAGGTCAAACAGTTCTTCAGAACACTCACCATGATAAATGCGATAGAGAACGCACAGCGAGAAGACGTCTCTACGCAGAGCCAAAGTGTCAAGCCTTTCACAGCTTATTGGGTCCTTAACGATTCGAGCAGCTCTACGTTGGATACGATCAAATGGGTCAAGCTGATACGGGGGTGCACCAGCCCAGAGATGAGATCAGTACTACATATATGGACGAATCTGGGCCCTTTATAGGGCCAATCGGTGTTTTAGCGTGAAGTGCCGTCTCACTCTATTGATGACCCCCAGTTTCTTCGAGGCCAACTTGGCCTTGCTTTCCAGATGATCGCGTTACTGGCAGTCACTCGAAACATTAAGACCCAATATACTGATACTGGGCGCGGCTGTAAGGGGAGTGTTCTGAAAGACTGGCGATACGGTAAATGGTCTTTTTTTGTGGCAACGCGCAAACTTGTGTCTTCAGGGGGTTAAATTGAACCAAGTTCTTTTCACCCCAGGAGGAGACATTCTCGAAGGATGCCTCAACAGAAGACACAAGTTTATTTCGGCACTGTTCAGCATTATCCCGAAAAAGACTTACGCGGCCGGAGTAAACAGCGTCCACCATGCTATCATCTGCATAGCAATGAATGCTAGAATTCTCCAGCATGTCATTGATATGCAGAAGAAACAGCGTGGGGGACAGCATACAGCCTTGGGGAACGCCTGCGTTCATGGGCATATGCTTGGAGCAAAAACCGTCGACAGCGACCTTGATGCTGCGCCCAGTGAGAAAGCTGGCGATCCACCTGCATAAATTCTCGGGAAGCCCATAGGATGGAAGTTTAGCAAGGAGCGCCCCATGCCAGACTCGATCAAAGGCCTTCGCCATGTCCAAAGTAACTGCCCTCAAAGGGCCCTCTCCCTGGTTGAAATATGGAGACGAAAGTGTCTTAATAGGAATGGAGTGTCTTAACGCTAGGTCCTCGGGTTCCCTCTGCCTACTTAACCTGCTATGTGCGGGATACATCGTGAAACTAAAAATAAAATATGTTCCGAATGAACATTTTAGCTCATTTTATTTTTCTTAGTTTGTAAATAATAATTTAGATAGTAGAAAAATTGTAAAGTTTATTAGTAACTATACTTTTATATGATATTTGTAGTATTTTTTTTTTCAAATAAATATCACATTGTTAATTTAATTTTCTTTTTTTTCAAATTAAAAAAATATTCTACAAATGCAAAGCATAGCCTCGCCAATTGTTCTTATAGTAAGCTTACCTCTTTTGGATGTTTTCTAACTCTTTTTTTTGTTCCAGGCCTTGGATTATCATTTTCTTCGTCAAACTCTTCTTCGCGCCAGTTAGGAAACAATACTTTTATTTCTTTAGCATCAAAATCTACTTTTCTGTAATAAGTTAAGGAATGAACGTATGCATTGGTTTTACTTTGTGAAGACACAGCTATCCTAATATGATACTACACAAACATATGACACGATGTTTAGATTCCATATTTCATAATTCTAGGGCAACGGGATGACTCTGCATTGATTAGGCGACGAATCATATCAGAGTTTCATACAATAAGGATTAAAGGTCGCATCTTTTGATTATTGCTTGATTTGATTGCGTTGACTTAAGAAGTTAAGAAGTTTTTATGTGCTCCAAAGGGCTATGTAGAAATGGATAATTGTTATTAATATCATCTTGTATTAATATTCACTTGCACAATATCTTTAAAAAAAGGTTACTGACAAACGGACTTACGGACTTACAGCCCAACATCAGACAGAACGTATAGGGGTTATTTTTTTTTAAGGTATGAAACGTTAATAATATGTTTAGTGAAAATAACACTTTTTTTCAGCTTTATGCTGTATCCCGTATATTTAGGTAGACAGAGCAAAGTGTTATACCACTCCGTTCCCGACTTTCCGCCGAATTCTCGAGGCATTGCGTGATGAGTGCCGGAACTCAACGCTGGCTTCGCCTTGTGACCTGGCCTGGAAATGAAAATATTATATATTTCATTTCCTCGAGTGGAAATCGAACCCACAACCTGTTGCGTTGACAATCGCACAATTGTGGCATTGCGCTACGACGGCCTCAAACATTTATTATCCAAATTTGTTATATAATATATACATACGCATATTGTCGTGGCAGTAATGTTTCTTCTTCCAGTTCACCGACCTCATGCAATCTAATGCAGACATTTAATGCAGCTGAACGTTTCGCCGATTTCAAATTCAAAAGCGGTAGTCCCTTAGTGGAAAATAAATTAAATTTATATTAATATCTTTGATTTTCGCGACTTCATCACATTTTATTATGTACATTTAGTATTATTTTTAGAATCGCGTCGACTACTTGCAGTAGTAGTCCATGATCACGGTAGTATTCAGTAGATTCGGTTCGTACGGTTCAGTAGATTTAAACAAATATATTTTTTAATTTATATTGGGAAATGACGGCGTCTGACTGTAAGAGCGACAATTGCGGGGTCGATTGCCTCTTGGGGGCACGTCTTTTTTTTTATTTTCGCGCTTTGGTAAGAAGACAAATAGCTATGTTGACTTTCGCTACAAAGAACGGTGCATAAAGCACGCAGTATCTTAATACTAGGTTCCCTCTGTCTACCCTGCCATATGCGGGATACAGCGTGAAGTTCACTTTAGTTTCGCTTAAGGGCTCATTTTCATTAATCGTTATAGAATGGAATCAAAGTATGAGAAACTTTCGTTCACGCATGCTGTAATCATTTTCATTAGTTGATAGGGTCCGCGTACGGGGTACGGGAGATGTCCATCCGATAAATGCGGTCGCGTGCCGAGAACACCCGCATGCCGTATATACTAGTAGATAGCATACTTTCAGTAGCCGTAGTCGGGAATGCTCTATATCGACTGAGTTAACTACCAATGAAAATGAGCCGTTAAGCATCTTATGGAAATAGAAGATAGGCGGAGCACTTGGTGTTAAGACACTCTGTTAATTTCGTCTGTAAATTTCGTTTTAAAAATGACTGATCTCATATTTATGCCCAGATTAAGTAAATAAAATCTATACATATAATAAAATAATAACTGATCACTATCTGAACATGGAAGATACTCGTATATAAGAAAATTTATCCTCCAATAATAGATACACATATTATATCATATATTATAATTTTTATCATATATTATAATTTTTTTTTGTCTGTCTGTGCGTTTGTGCACACTGATCTTAGAAACAGATATACTGATTTAAATGCAATTTTCATCGTTGTTTTTTCGCAAACTAACTCTAAGCATTTGTAAGTGTTTGTATTATTTAAAGCGGCTGATAAATAAAAGTTATATCAATATAAAGTATTTTATAAAATTAGCTGAAACTTTATATGCTTATTGTCTTTAAAATAATAATGTCATTAGAACACGAAAGTAATTCAGATTAGTAAATAAATAATTATGTAGTTCAAGCGGGCGAAGCTGCGAGCAGGTCGCTATTTGATAAAAAACTATAATGAACAAAAAAACTTACTCTGATAGCCTCTTTTACTGGACACGAGATGGGCATTACAACAGTTATGAGCCTTAGCGTTTCATTTATTGTATTAACTTTCTCCTGTATCCACATCGGCATTATTTTTGTGAAAGCATCATGGGGTAATGTGTTACAGTATCTACTTAATAAACCTATTGCTGAAGTTGCTGGCAGGCGACCTTAAAACATAAAAATAAAATTAAATCAATCAACTGAAGCTACTATGAGGTCAGTCGTGGCGCAGAGGCACAAAGTTCGACTATAAACGCGACTGGTTGTGGGGTCGATCCCCACTCAAGGAAGTGAAATATTTATTTAAATTTATATTTTTATTACTTTGCCCTGGTGGCGACGCAAAGTGCGGTGTTGAGTTCGGCCACTCAACAAGTAATCCCTCAAGAATTTGGCAGAAAGTGGGAAACGGAAATGCTTTAATTTGAAAGGAGTATCTTACAACTAGGTGCCTAGTTTCTCTCTGTCTATCCTACTATGTGCAGGATCAGGGTGTTATATATTATTAAAAGTGAATTTTACTACACAGCGTGAAGCTAAAAGAAAATAAATAATACATACACCCACTATCAGTGTAATATGGTGGAACTTCGTCGGTATCGTACAAATTTTCTTGAATTTCTTCTTCAGTTGGGGCATCTCTTTCTAGAAAGTTTCCGTGTAAAAGCTGAAATTAATATTTCTGTATCATTCTACTGTTAAATTCATATATACATACATATAGAAATCTTTCCAATTGAAATTTAAATGTTGAATTTACCATTTGGGACCATTTCACTTTTATAAAGAGACAAAGCATGTGTGATGCTAATAAATTCCCCATTCGCTGTTCGTGTAAACCGGCATCTCTTTACGATTGACATTGTGGGTTCGATACCCGCTCGAAGAGAGAAAAAGCGCGGCGTTGAGTTCCGCCACTCAACACGCAAGGCCTCCAGGATTTGGCGGAAAGTGGGGAACGAAGTGTCTTAACACTAGGTTCCCTCTGCCTACCCTGCTGTGTGTATGTAACATAAAGTATGAAGCTGATTTTATTTTTATCTGCGGCATTGGTCACTTTCGAAATTATTAAATGGTTGGAATTTATCTTTTAAAAGCAAATGAAATAATGAAATTGGTCCGTCTTAAATTAGCCAGCACAGCTGCACGTTAAGGAGTAGGAGAATCCGCAATGAGTGCAATGATGAACACAGAATGGCAGGTACTGAGGAGAATGTCACGGTGAGAATGAAGAAGAAAGTGCTCAGCTTGTTTGGGCACGTCGAACAAAAGAATGGCAAAAACGATTTACGATGAAAAAGTGAGTCGTAAGAGAAATAGGGGAAGACCTCGGTTGACCTTCGAAAACACAGTAACAAAGATTGATGACATTGAACGAGGTATGTAGAGACTAGGGATAAAGAGTGAAGTTAAGTTATTTTTAGAGTTGAAGTTAAAATTGCCATGAATTGTTATATATAATATATAAGACAATTAGGTGTAATTTTCTTTAATTTTTTAATTCCTGGCCATAGACAAACATTAGTTACGTCTATGGTTTGAAATAGATAATCTGTACAAATAGTTAAGCTATACAAACTGTCAACATAGATCTTTTTAATTAATTTTGCTGAACACATGTACGTAATATAAAAATTTGTTAGGAGTAATAGACATTAAATGTCGTTTCTTTAACGAGAAACTCAATGTGTTTTAATTACTACTATAAAATAACAATTACATTATATATAATATAGTATACTAAATTATTGTTTTCGACTTACATTATGAACATATTGTTCAATCTTCTGAAATTCTATGTTTTTTGCTTGAAATTTAGATTTTTTCTCTACATCTACTAAAGTAACAAAACTTGCATCCTTAGACCGCGCACGTCCTGAAAATTTTTAAAAGAGCATGAGCAAGAGCAAGGGCAAGACAAAACAGAATAGAGAAAACTGTTATAAATCGGTTAAATCTTTTCCGAGATTAGCGTAAAGAAATGCACAGACAAACAAACAATATTTATAAAAGGCATTGCTTTTAGTTCTATTACGCTATTAAATACCACTAACAACTTTTTTTATATATCTTCCATGTACAAACACCATTCTGTTACAACTTTATTATAGTTTACTATTGTAGCAGCGCACGCCTTTAAAGCAATTCGATCACGTTCATTATTATTGTTATAGCCTAAAGTACTCATGAAGAACGTGGCTTTCATACAAAAATAAGCAAATCGAACCAGTAGATCCAGAGATTTTAGCGTTTAAACAAACAAACTCTTTATTATTTTAGTATAGATATGTATATTTACCTTTGCTTTGTATATACGATCTGTATTCTAAAGGTTCGTCATAACGCAATACGAGCGTACATTGAGGCACATCAATGCCTTCTTCCAATACACTAGTTGATATGACACAATTCACATCCCTGCAATAAGTAATTAAATAAGTATATACTAGTATAATATAATAGCGTAATTATGTAAAAACTAGCATAGTCCACATTAGTCCACCACCAATAACACTTTTGTATGATAAGTATTAATTGTATATCAATAATTATTAGTAAAATAAAATAATATTAATTATAAAAAAATTAAATGATAATAAGATAAAAAATGTACAGACGAATTGTAAATATGTATTACTAGCGGACGCGCGCAGCTTCGCTTGCGTAATTAGGGGTGAATTCTAATAAACCACGAAACATGTGCTCAATGAAATATTTTTAAGAGTCTAAATTTCAAATTTTATAAAAATCGGTGGCGATTTAAAGATTTTTCCATACAAACTTTCAACCCCTTATTTGCACCCTTAGGGGGAGAATTCTAGAAAACCATGAAATACGTGTTCAATTAAATACTTTTAAAAATCTAAATTTCAAATTTTATAAAAATCGGTGCCGATTTAATTTTTTTTCCATACAAACTTTGAACCCCTATTTCACCCCTTTAGGGTTGAAATTTTTTAAAATCCCTTCTTAGTGGATGTCCAGATTACAAAAGTAAATATCTGTCCAAATTTCACGTTTCTACCATCAGCGGTTACGGCTGTGCGTGCGTCTTACCTCAGTCAGTGAGGACAAGTCCTTTTATATATATAGATTATAGTATTAAAACGAATAAAAACGCTGTGAAGTATCATTAGAGCGAACCGTAAATAAAGGCACACGGTAAGAGTATAATATGAAATAGTATGTAAACACGAAATTTCTAATACATAAACATAATAAATTTTCGAATTGCGACTTTAATTAAATAATTTATATGTGTAAACTTGCAAAATATTTGATGCTACACTAGGTAGGGGGACCACCCATATTCAGACATGGTCTGAATAAACCTAATTACTATATTTGTAAATATATTTTTGAATAATTTGTTTAAGCTTTGGAGGCGAGAGAAATATTCAAACGGAATATTAAAAATTCGTGAAGTAAGTTGACAAAATATTTAATTATAATTTGTTAATATCATTTTATCAATCTGTATTAAGACAAAGATAAAACATAACAAAAAGTATGAAAAAATAAAACAATATTGTAATGAAAAATGAAAAATATTTAAAAAAACAGTAATCGAGACTGCATAAAACTAAAAAAACAAGCCGATTAGTTTATAAGGATTAACAGTCAGGACCTCTTTAAAATGTTCCTGGTAAATATTTAATTGATTGAAAAATTATAGGTCCCGACTGATAAAATAAATGAGCATTTTTTTACTATAGTACTGTAAGAATTTATTTAGTCCAATGGCCAGTCCAGTCCCACAGCCGCCATGATTATTTTTTTAACGTCCTCTGTCTAAGAACACTTGGACTGCTAAGACGAAGCTAACGATACCTTAATAATTAAATCCCTTCAGCAGTTCTGGAGATATGAGGTAATAAAGATTATTACACCAGTCGGGAAAAACAAAGTAATTTGTTGGTCGTACTTTGAATACATACCCGTTTTTAAATTTTAGCAACACCTGCATGCTTAATTTTTTTGTGTAAAATTCTTCTCTTATATGTTTAAAAGGATTTACGTTGAACCCAACGACGTAATCGTGTTTTAGAAAACCAAATTCAATAGGGTTAGCAGCTTTTACATCCTTCAAAACATTGTATAAAATTTTACATGTAACCCTCTTCTGGGTGAAAATAAGGCATGATAGGGCGGTTCGTTCATGATTAACTTTGAGTAAAGCTGCAAACAAGAAATAAGAATAGTTAATGTTTTAACACCTTCCCCGGTGCTTTCGCAGCTGGTCTTTTTTGTCAAATACCTAGTGTGACATGACATATGTATTTTATTTTATTACAACAATTTATTTCAAAATTATTTGTTCATTATATTTCGCGAAATTTAGGATACTTCCCTCCCGATCCTCTATCCCCCTAATTTGTGACGTAAATTCAAATTCAAATTTCAAAAGCCTTTAAATCTTTTGAAATTTTAAAATAGATTAAATTTTACTTATATTCAATTAGTATTTTAAATAAGTTTAGGGTACATCCAATTAAAATGAAAATTTTAAAATAATTTTGTTTAAATTATATTCTATATAAACAATGTGTACATTAGTATCAATGTTAGAATTTTTATTGAGCTTCGAACTGTATACAGTACACAACACAATAGGCAGCAAACAGAACATAGTGTTAAGACACTCCATGCCCCATGCAAATGCCGATTTTCGCGACTCTGTTAACTGGCGAATTAAAAGGCCCAATCCAATCCCCTAGTGGGAATTGAGCCCACAACTGAAAAATACTAAAATTTGTTTACTTTAAATAACATTGTTATTATTACCACCATTTTCAGCGCAGTATGCTGGATTGTACTCTTTCAGTGTAAATAAAAGTTGAAGTATTTTTTGTGATGAATGTTTCAAAATCTTGTTGTATCCTTTATCCTGTGCCATGGCCTGAATCAGAACCATTCTCGCCCTGTATTAAAAAGATATTATAATTAAAATTTGTAAGATGAAAGCAATATGATAGAAAGCAATAGCTTTTCAGATTAATATTTTGAAACTAAATAAATGAATGTTAAAAAAACATGTTTAATTTCTCCAAACTCCCAAAAGTCGCGTTTACAGTCACAAGCTTGTACCTCGCCTCGCCCAAGAGGCGCCACGACGGCCTCAACGAACCATGGTGAAGAAATTAATTAACAAAAAACAGCAAGCAAGCAAGCAGCAGCAAAAATCAACTTTCGAAATATATTCAAGATATATTGAGTGGCGAAACATAACGTCGTCTTAACTTAGTCTTTGTCTTGTCACTAATGTGAAGAAAAGGAAAATATATGTATCCTAAAATGAAAATATATAAAAAGAACATGTTTTTGTCATCACCACAGTTTTAAATATTTTATAAAAGCCTAATACAATAAAAACTAAAGAAATTTTGCTAAAAATGAAATAGTTATTTTCATGTGAAAAAATGAAAAAGTGAGTAATAAAATTATCGTTGTAAAATTTACGCCATTTGTTAAGAATGACGCACACAGACACAAACGTATCAAAGCGACACCGCCGCACACGCCTCATTCAAGAAATTGAGTCGTAGGTATTGGCGGTAAGGTTGTTTAGGTTTATTATAGAAAATAGGTAATTGCGTAAAATAGAACGAGAGATATCCCTTTTCGGTATGTCTTTCTGGTATGTTTATAGAGAATGAAAAATGGTAGATCGGCAATGCTTAGCAGTATTTTTGTAGTAGTAGGTGTTTACGTTTTTGGTATCTGTTCGCAACTGCGTTATACGTAATACAGTATGGATACAATCGTAAAATGAAAAAAATATATATTTACTCCTAAACTATTGACGTATCTTGATAAATTGTTTAGGGTTTCGTACTTTTTAAGGAAAAAAAGGAACCCTTAAAAGATCACTCTGTTGTCCGTCTGTCTGTCTGTCCTTTATCTCAGGAACGCTTGGAGTTATCGGGTTGAAATTCAAACCATATACTCAGATCTACGACCCCATGATTTCCTAATATAAACATATTTCCATATTTACTTAAAATAGATATGGTATAATAGTTATAAAATGCGTATTTCGACACGATAAAGGGAATCTAAATTCATAGGGTACTACCAGTTGGCCTAGAATTATGATTTTTGGCATCTAGCATCTACAAGTAGTACTTGTTCAGGAAAATATCTGAAAACTATACATTCGTGGTTACGTCCTAAAAAATAATAGCCTTAAATAGCAAAAAACGCATATTTCGGCACTCCAAAGGTAATCAAAATTAATAGGGTGCTTTTTGTCTACCTAAAATTATGAAATTTGGCAACCTAGAAATATGAATTTTGAGCGAGCCCAACTCTCACTTTTTCGGTTTCATTTAGGTATAGGTTTGAAACTGAAATATTTTACCCTATATGCTGCTCCACTCTATATATCCTAGCCCTCCAAAACTGCGTTACGTAATACTTAAACGAAATATAATATTTTCATTTCCTTCACTCTGGTGACAAGACAAAGCTCGTAGTTGAGTTTCGCCACTCAACTTGTCTTGATAAATATCTTGAAAATTAGGCGGTGCGTGGGTCTTAGCACTACGGATCTACCCTGCTATATACGGGATACAGCGTGAAGCTAAAATAAATAAATCGCTACTTACTCAGTAGTATGTGTAATTGCTACAACATATAACAATTCCTCCTCTTCTGAAGTCACTCTACGTTTGTTTCTTTCACACAAAACTATAAACGCTAGCATTCCCAAAGCGCCTGCATATATTCCCATTTCGTTTATTATGACAATTGTAGAGTCTAGAGCATTTTTTAATTCTTTTTTTATCTGGAAAATATGGTATTCGATAATTATATGTAAAATATATTCTTTATTGCACTAAATAAACATGGACATATGCTGTGCATCCCAGATTCATTTGGTGCCCACCCCATGATTTTAACTAACAAAAACTAAGTAAAACTAAGACCATTACATAAAAAGACCCCCATTCAAGGCCAAGGTCTAGGCCCATCCTAGAAAATATCTGTAGATACACCCATGTAAATACATATACAAAAGAAGAGACATTCAAATATATTATTTAGAACAGTGTTAAGTCAACAATTCACGCTTTATTAAGGTACATTTCTAGATATTCGCGATACTGGCAGTCGAAACGCTAAGGGCTTAAGACGCGGCTTTAAGAAGAGTGTTCTTGAAAACTGACAATACAAATGGGTTTTTCTTAGTGATTATTAACGAGGCATATGTCTTCGGGGGCTTTTATTGAATCAGGTTTCTTTGATTCCATAAGGAAATATTCCCGAAGGATGCCTCGAGAGATAGCACAAATTTATTTCAGCACTGTCCGTTCACTGCGCTATCCTCTGCATAGCAATGTATTTGCTTTCGATAGCCGCAGCCCAGCGGTACTAAATGGACCTTATCTGGCATCAGTGATGGCTGGGTGGGGTGTCAGCTATGAAGGAGTGACTCGAGTCATATTTTTGTGAAAAAACATCGGCGCAAGCGTATCAAGATTCAAGACACCATTATTGAGAAGGTAGTAAAGCTCATTAACAACACCATATTCAATAACCAAGATTGGTCCTGTTAGCAAGACTCGGCACTGTCATAAAGCTCAGTCCTGGGTGGATCTTGATTAGAAACGAATTTTCTGGACTTCATCAAAGCTGACGTCAATAAAACAGTCCATACGATTTGCAGTGAAATTTTTTCTCATAGAGTGCGTGCTACTAAAGATTTACTTATTTTTATGCCCTTAACATTTACTTAGGACTGTATTTCTACCAATGGTGACCACTTTCTATATATATTTAGCTTTATACATTTTTAATGGTTTTATATTAATGTTTTAAAATAGCATACTGTAATAATAATAAATGTTACGTAATATAAATGTTTTTCTTTATAACAATATTTATGTCAAGACTTACTTAACAGTATATATACACATGTTCCATATATTATAAATATGCAAATGAGTTGTAGGTTCGATTCCGACTTCGAGAAATTCCCACTCCGAGAAATTATTGATTTTCATTTCCTCACCCTCAAAAAAAAGTTCGTCTGTCACTGGACAATAACACGCAATGTCTCGAGAATTGGGTGGTGCGTGGGGAACGAAATATTTTAATACTAGGCTCCCTCTGTCTAGCATTAAGATACTCCGTTCTCCATTAAGACACTTCCATCACTTTCCGCCAAATGTTTGAGATATTGCATGTTGAGTGGCGGAACTTGCCTTTGCCTCCTTACCAGAGCGCGTCGCGTTTACAGTTGCACACTTGCGCCTCTGCGCCACGACGGCCTATGGCTCTTTGTAATATCTATAACTTGCAAAGATCTTTTTATATTTTCAAATTCATTCGAGGGCAGTTGTGGCGCCGGGACACAAAGTGTGACTGTAAAATCGACATGTTGTAGGTTCGATCCCCAGTCGTTAAAATGAAATATTTATATAAATTTATATTTTCATTTCTTCACTCTGGTGTCGAGGCAAACCACGGCGCCGAGTTCCACCACTCAATAAGCAAAACCTCCAGAATTCGGCGAAAAGTGAGGAACAGTTCTCTCTGCCTACGCTGCTGCGGGATACAACTGATGCTGAATGCTGAAGCTGATTTAATTTCCTTTAATTTTAACAAAATAAAATATACCTTTTTAGGATCCGTAGTAATATCTGTCTGCCACGGTTTTAAATTAACGTTTTGATTGACTCTAGGTTGTGGTAAATCAAATGACATTATAATTCCTTGTAGCTCTGTAAGTAGATTGATGGCTTCTTGCGCCGGATCACATAGTATTTGTTCAACACTATAGTATTGAGCTAACTCGAGCGGATTTGTTGAATGTCTATAATATTAAAAAAAATGTATTATTATTAGATAAGGGCAAGAAAATGTGCACCATCATGATATTTTCTAGTGCATATTATTTTGATATTCATTAAGACACAAAATTGACGTTCCCGTAGAGGTTAAGAATAAGATGTTATGAGAATGATAAGTGTATGAATGTAGTAGCACAGCACGCGACAGTTGCGTGTTCGATTCTTACTCTGGGGAATAAAATATTTCGATTTTCTCGCTCTGGAAAAAAGTCAAAGCCCGGTGTTGTGTTCAGCTGCTCTGTCTGTGTGTTCTATGTTGAAAATTTCCTTTGTCTACCATGTTATTTGCGGGATAAAACGTGAAATTAAAAACAAACTAAAAATTACACACAATACAATTTTTTTTACTTTATAAATATAGTAATGTTAACGGATCCGAAACATAAATATCAAATAGGGAAATAATGCAATTAAAGATAAATAAATACATCGACATATACATATACAAGACGGTAGGACAGCTTACTCCAGCTTAGTCCAGTATGTATGTCATATTTGGTAAGAAAATACAGTTGACCGTCAAGCCTATGAAAAGGTTATAAATAAATAATCAATATAATTCCTAAAAAAAAGTTTAAAAACTCACAGAGACACTTCGCCCATACTGTTTGCTGTAGCAATGGTAGCGTGGAATGTTGTTTCCAAATTACGCAAATTCTCTTCCACTTTGTTTAATTTCACGTTACTATTTAAAAGTGTTGCTGTTAAGCCTAAAAAAAGATTAAGTAAATCAGCTTCACGCTTTTTGCTTTATAGCAGAACAGGCAGAGGGAACCTAGTAGTGAGTTTCGTTTCATATTTATATTGAAAACTTACGATTGAAAGTTATTTCATCCTCAAGGAAATTCAATGAAGATAATCTATCGAGGATATAATCTATCTATAATCTATTTTCGAGGAAATGTAAAATTAAAATAATTCAACGCTCTATTTACGGCCGCAAGCCTGGACTCGAGTCCCGCAGGAGGTGCCCTTGCCGCCTATGATGTCCTATAATACAACCACGTAGTTTTCATGATTGTATAGGTAGGATGCGGGCGAAACGGACGCGGTTAACTAAATAAAATATATATATTTTTATCTTCACTTCACTTTTCTGGAGATATTGAGCGGCGATGAGTTCCACGACGCAAAAAATATCATGTTGTAAATAATTACATACGTCACTTTAGCAAAGCTGAAATTTTAAAATAATATTTGTAAAATGTAGGCTTGCTAGTATAACGTAGTTTGCCTCAATTTTAAATAATGTTTAGGATGTCTAGCGGGAGTAAAGGCCCACGTAAAGGGTCTGGTAATAATAAATGCATATTTTTTACATTATTCTTAAAAACATATTTAAATAAGCGTTTTAACTTTAACATAGATGAGCTTGGATTTAATGTACCCTTAGTTGGCGCTACCTCTGAAAAAGCGAGGGCGCAGGGCGAGTACGTATACCGTCCTTAATACATATTAGACTAATAATCCTAAAAATTTTAGCTTTGCTAAAATGACGTAAGACTGATATATTAGTGAAGATATATTAGTGTTTTTTAAGCTTGTTTAAATAAAATGCTTCTTACCAAGAATCCGTGGTTGTTTTTCAAATGGGCACTGTTCAAAATGTTTCATCACCAATCTCATTGGGTGATCATCAACTGCATGATGACATTCATCAAATATTATAAGACTTATATCTTCCACTCTTATGTAGCTGTGTGTTATCATATCGTTCAAAATTTGACTTGTCATCACGATTACCTGTAATTATAGAAAAATGTTTTAGAAAATCTAACAAAAAAAAATAAAGTAAGTAAAAAATGAATGAACTCAAACCTGCAAAGAAACAGTATAAAGATTTTACAGAACGTTTTTAAGACAATTTAAAATTAAATATGTGCCCCATTCATATATGCCACTACATATGAGACTTGTTAAGCGTCTGTGCGCTAGTTCAAGGACACTACCCTGTTATACGAAATACAGCGTACGAATCGTAACTCGCAAACGGATATATTATATATATAGTGTAGATGTAGTTTTTTTTTCATTCAAAAACCAGTTTCCTTGCACTGCATTATAGCTATGTTTCGTGAAAATCAGTCTAGCAATTTAAACAGTACGCGCTTTTCAAGCTACGCTTTTTTCAAGATGATGTTAGGTTTTTTTGTCATTAAATAGAATTACTGAGCTGTTTGTGTCAGAGAGGTTTTTATTTTTTTATTTATAATTATAAATAGGTCGGAGCAAAAGTATTTTCGTATTCGTATTGTTCATACAAAGGAAAATATTTTTTTAGGTATAATTATTTATTTAAATCAACAAGGTAAGGTGTAAGTGCCGATTTGATCAATGAAATCAAAATGGCACTTACACCGTTTTGATCAATGACTAGTTTACATTTTATGGGCAGTACCATGATCCTATTCCTGTAGAGATTTTGGAATTTTCGATTTTATGTGGCTTTCAATTCACTGTGAAAAACACCTGTCAGATATTTTTCGAAAAAAAAATGCCTATGTATACAACTAATGTATATCTTAAAAAACTTGAAGTAAATTGCAGGCATGTTTTAATTGGTGTTTTAACTATTATTTTAGCAAAAATCGAAAATATCGAAAATGCCGGATATTGTAAAAATCAAAACCGGGATTTTAAAGACCTATTTTTCCCGGTTTGCGACCCTTAATTAAAACCAGCCAGTTACATTCAGTATAACCAAAGAGGTTTGATTACTAATAATACGAGTACATTCAAAATACGAAATACTTTTGCCCAGACCTATTATTTAAGTAAGTTCCAACGACGTCTCATCTCAGGCCTTATGCCGCTATAAATCGTCGATTGCGCATAGCAAATCACGTTTTGCGTGTAGTTACTTCTTTCGTGGCGCGTAAGTATCACATCAAATTTTAGTTTTTCAAAGTACCTGATTTTTTGATAGTTCGCTATCCCACTGAGATTTATCCCAGTAATCCACTTTATCTTCACTACTGTAACCACCTACTCCATTCACTGGGCACAACTGTTCTATTACTTTTTTCTGTAAAATTATTATTATTAGTATTTTACTAAAAACTACTCAGTGAAAATGGCATAAACGAATCAACTAAAGAAATCATTTTAACGTAGCGGGATTTCAACCCGTGCCTCTTGGAAGCACTCTGACCACTGAGCCAAACCTTCTCCTCAGGCTACGTCGAAATTCTTATACGCTTGTTACAACTTACAGTAGAAACTCGATTAACCAGACTAATTGTTGTATTTAGTCATTCAGATAATCGAAAATCCGGATAATCGAATGTAAAAAAAAAGCTGATTTTGTGCATATTATAGCAAAAGCAAAGCAAAATTGTTACCTATATGTCTAGTAAAAGCAACAAGTACATAAAAACTAAAATGAACGTTTATTAAGAAATTATTAACATTTTTCAACATACGACTTACAAACACATAAATTACGCACGCAGTTACATACATTTATACATATAAATTTTCTTAGGTTTCATTGTAGTCCGGATAATTGCGAATCCGTATAATTGAGGACCGGATAATCGAGTTTTTACTGTAATTATGTTGTTCGCATCTTTCAAATCTCGCTACGTTCAAATTCTAATCCTGTTACGTTCTAATTTTTGTATTTTTTATAAATAAGTGTTTTTCTTTCCTAGTGTGGAATAACACCTCAAAAAATGTTAAATATAATGAAATCTTTTTTTGTCATCTTCACGCTGTATCTCCCCTGAAATAACAGTATCTGAAATACAAAATCATTTTTTATAAAAAATATTTATAAATAACATTAAAAATATTATTATTCTATTTGTTTCCTTTTAGTCCCATATCACAAAGTGATTGGTATTTTGTAAAGCAAATTGGTCACCACTCTGAAAGAAGGGTGTGAAAATAATGGTCTAAGCCTGAATGCGAGGGTTCTGGTTCTGATATTTTAAAGAAATGAAGAGAGGACAGAATGCAATATCAGTGTGAATGGTAAGATATTAGAACAAATGAATGAAGTGGTATACTTGGGAAGTATGTTCAGTAGAGATGGAAGATACGAGATGGATGTGGAAAGGCGTATTGCTGCCGGTAACACGGTTAACGGAGCCTTAGCTCCATTGATGAGACGGCGAAACATCAGCACAGCTGCGCGTTTGGCTGTACAGTGTTGGAACAGACGATGTTGTACGGCATGGACTAGCGAGGATGTCACGGTGAGAATGAAGAAGAAAAAGATTTGTGATGGAAAAGTGAGTGGTAAAGAAATAGGGGGAGACCTCGGTTGAAAACACAGTATCGAAGATACTGGAGGTTACGTAAAAAGCATGATGACCCCCGGAGGGCACGTATGAAGAGGTTGATGCCAGCGGACGAGGCGAAAGAGGTATGTAGAGACCGTAGCGTTACGTAGTTACGTTAAGTTAAATTTACACTGGGATAGCTTCTGACTGCAAGAACAAAAGTTATGAGTTTGTTCCCCACTATGGGCAATTATTTTAAATTTTTTACTTTACACTAAATTCTCTTACATCTTGCTAAACCTGCGATTTTTTAATACAAAAAAAGGAACTTCACAATTCACAATTCAATAAGTTTAAAAGAATTTAGACGCTAAAGGGGACGGCTTTTAGTGATAAACACACAAACTTGTGTCTTCAGTGTCATTGATCAGACACAAGTTGACTTTCAAAAACGGCTGCCCAATTAGGTACACCAAAAGAGTGCCAGCTCTGTGACCGTGACAAAAACATTTCTGTTGATAAGCTAAATCGAATAATTTTTTTTTAAGGTAATCAAGGAACTGGATGTTTATCACACGCTTGCACCTTAGACAGATGATGATTGATGTGGTAAAAATGTAAAGCTATAGAAAAAGACATATACTATATTTTAATATGAATGCAAAAAATACTGTGATTTTAATAGAATTATATATACTTTGCAAAGCAAATTATAACTTACTTGTTGATTCACTAATGGAACATTGTTGACAAGAAAAAAACAACGCTTCCCACCTTCTCCCCATGGTTTTTGAAATGTCCCTCTCAGCCTCTTGATAAGTTGAATCGCAATATATGTTTTGCCAGAACCTATAATGAAACAATTGAAAACAATATTTATTACATTTTTATTTTTGAATATGACGAGTGATCAAACACAAAAAGAAATTGAGACCAGAATCAGTAACTCTTGGAAAAGATATTGGGCACTAAAAGAAGTCATGAAAAACCCCCAAATGCCATTAAAGGACAAAAAAAAAGGTCTTTGACCCTTGTGTTATTCCATGCATGATCTATGGTTGTATGGCGAAACTCAACGCCGCGCTTTTGCCTCAGTCACAAAGAGCAATGAAATAAAAATATTGTTGAATAATAATTCATTCCCCCAAGTGGGATTCAAGCCCGCAATTGTTATGTTAGTCACACACTTGTGCCTCTGCACCACATTTACATTTAGCCTGTGGTAGTTTTATTAAATAAGCATTCTGTTTTTGATGGTCACTACGACTGCTTAACATTACTACTTACTATGAACAGAAAAAAATGTTTTCTTAAACATTTTAAATATCCATTTGCTACAATGATGATAGAAAATGGGGAAATATATAATACACAATTTATTTATTTTAATTTAAGTTAGTGTTCTCCATATCTAAAAAAAGCTGATAAACACAAACAACTCAAAATGTTATTATGTATTGTGTCATATGATGCAATTTTAAAAACCATTATAAATTTCTAGATCACTGTGATGCAACACTCTAGCAGTTCTCTCTCCGTACTCAAGGGATGAGTTAGTTTCCTTTCCTTATTCTAGTAAATGAGAAAGTGTGCCATTGCAGTCTGCCACATAACATTCAAGGTCTTGAAATTAGGTGCATGGAATGTCTTAACTCTATGTTCACTCTGTCTACCCTGCTAATAGCAGGATACAGTAATACACTATAAGGTAAAACATATATAGTACAGGCTAAAAAACGCAAAATCTATAATATCAAACCTGTGGGTAGGTGTACTATTGTATTTCTTGCAATTGCAATGTCTTCAAGCTGTGTTTGATAAACTCTTGGTACAAGCTCCGGAAAAGTAGCCATTTTAATTATTTACTTTTTTCTTGTTTCTAATCTGGATTTATCGTTTATCTTTTGTTGTCCTAAAATTTTTATAACAAAAATCTGGTTATTTATTGCACAATAGAAAAGAAACAATAATACATATTTATTTATATATTAAAAAATATAAATAAGATAATAAATAGTGAACTAGTTTAAATAATTCGCCTGACCGTTCCTCACAGTAGACGTGTTTTTCGTTGTCTCCTCAAATAGTGAAGAAACTGTTTGCAATTCTATTCTTTTAGTGAAATATACTTAGTATCATAATTGCGTAAAATATATAAACCGTATTAAATAACACCGAAGTGCATCTATAGTGAGAGGAGCCCCCTACCTCACACCCGCGGAAGCGGAACGGTTGCTATTTTTTGACTCACTCACACACTGACCCTGCGTTTGGCACGTACGCTCAATGCAAGTCCTCCTCATTCGTCAATGCATTTGCAACTTGTTGCGACTATCGGGTTGGGACTACTTAAACAAAATAATAAGCGTAAGAGGATCGCCCGCTACCACCACTGGTGGTGGATCACAGCCTGATCTATCAAAGTACATGTTGACGTTCAAAGCTAGCGCGTAGTAGCGCTAGAGGAGGTGGAGTGTCGGCTTACGTACATAATAATCTACAACATAATCTAATTGAGTCGACCTACCGGGGTGGTAACAACTAGGTAGTTGTTATGTTTACGCATTGTTCAACAATGCGCGGTGGATGTTGGTTTGGTCTATAAGCCTGATGATACAAACTTTGGACAATTTATTAGCGACTACGACATTCAACAACGAAAAAGATCGGTAGCATTTGGTGATTTTAATAAAAACTTATTAGAGAATAGAAACCGTTTAACCAAATATTACCCTTTTGCAAAAAAAATTCCAACACAATATTACAACATTCTACATTCAATTCATACAAACTTTCAACACACCAATCAAGAACTTCTATCACTCAAACAGTGTAGTTCTGGAGAGGTAGAGGGAGTCTAGATTGATGAGGGAGTCTGAATTGATGACAAAATTACGACAAAAATATTAAAATGTTTGAGCAATATAATATCAAAAGGTCTGACACAGAGTTTTAACAATCTTATGTCCCAAGGGATTTTCCCAGACTCACTAAAAATTGCAAAAATAACACCTACACATAAATCCGGTTCTTTAGACCTTAAGAGAAGTAACACTACTACTGCAATTACAGGAATAAAAAACTTTCTTCTTTAATTGGTTCGCTAATCAACATTTCAAAATGCATACCTAAAGAAGTCAAATATAATATTTACAATTCTCTAGTAAAATCACATTTATTGTACTAAATTGAAATTTGGGATAATACTGGTAAATCAAATTTACAACCACTACAAAGAAAACAAAATATAATAATTAAACCAACAACTAAACTTTACAAAGAAACAATGAGTCTGCGACAACTTTATGTATATAATTCTTGTATTTTTATAAAGAAAAATGTAAATAAATTGATATGTTCTAATTTGACATAAAACATAACAGTAAACGTAGCAGCCGCAGACCAAGCTTACTAGTTCTTCCAAAGATTAGAACCAAACTAGCTAAGAAAAATATTAATTTCGATGGAGCACAACTTTATAACAAATTACCCACATCTATGAAAAATGTAGACTCAGTTAATGAATTTAAGTCTCAACTCTCAAAATATATTTTAGAGAGTACCAATTTTTACAGCGGTTAAATATTTTATATGTATATATATATATATAAAATATTTAACTATATATAAAACTTATACTATATATAAAACTATGTTAAATATTATATTTTGTTAACAGGGTAGGTACTTGAAAGGCCATAATGATTACATTTATTGTGTTGTTCATATGAGAACAACACAACAAATTGTGTGTGAAATTGTATTTCTTTTTGAGAATAAATTATTTGAACATAGTTTAATACTACTTTAATTAAAATATTATTAGAAGCAATGTATTTCAAACATTATACTCACACAACTAACACAGAATACTGGAGATAAGACTCGAGAAGAAGAAAAGAAAATCAATTTTAAATTATAAACTTATTACTAATATACAATTTTTATTAACACTAAAAATCTAACCGGCCTGTATATTATTCGCCAAACAAAATACTCCCGGTACCTACTGAATGTAAATTGCAATTACTTCTTTGCTGTAGGGATGCCCAATGATCATCGATTTTCGATTGTTAAATATCGATGTTGCATTAAATAAAACATCGTAACATCGATGTCAGTAGGAACACATTATCGAAATTTAGTCGCGTACACGTACAACGAGTGTTCACGTGTTTATTTTAATTTAAAAAGAATTATCTTACTCTTACTTTTAGTTTTATAAATTGTCGTTTTATTAACTTTCACTTCGTAGTTTCTAAATCGTACTTCGTTATTCGTTCTCGAGTTTGGACTTGCTAATTCATAGTTGCTATTTGCTAATTCTTTATGAGTGAAGTGTGTGTCGGTTCATCTTTTATCCAAGTGCACACAACTTGAAATCCTTCAATTGACATAAAAATTCTATATATTCTATAATTATTTGACATTGGCTACCAAATTATCGTATTCTATAGTTTGTATTGTCAAATCGTACAGAAAGATAAAAGAAAAAGAAATATGACAAAAAGAAATATGACTTGGCTAAGCCCCCTTGTTTTATTTAAAAATGTCTTATGATATTATAATTGTTTTATTTATTGATAACTATGAATGAAGGCTAGCCCTGGCGTAGGGACACAAAAATGTGTTGCACAATCGACTGATAGTGGGTTCGATCCCCACTCGAGGAAATGAAATATTTATTTAAATATATAGCTGAAGCCGAATGGATACAGCGTGAAGCTGTGGGGAAAAAAAGAAAAGAAAAAAAAATATCGATGTTAGCCAAAATCGATGTTGTTCTTTCGAACTTTATCGAGCGTCGATGTTGACATCGAACTTCATTGTTGTAGATGATTCATCTAATCTTGTATAGAACAGGGGAACCCCACTCAAAATGAAAATATTTACATGAGCGAGAAACTTAAATAACTTGATCACTGATGTTGTAAAAATTATTCAGTTATATTTTTTCTCAGTTACAAATTTTATAGTAATTATTATTATTTTTTTATAAACTAGCTATAAAACACAAAAACATTTATTCCTTTAAAAATATAGAGCTAACAAGCAATAATATATGTCATCTTTCATGGGATTATTTGTATTTTTGTTCACTGAATGTGAATGGCATTCACCATGTTGGCAACCAAGAAGATGACAAGAAGGATATCAAATATTCAGCTAAGCTTAAAATATTTTTTGCCCAAATAATTATATACGTATACGTAAATATATCTTAAAATGCCGATAACTAAGGAAAGTTTTTGTAAATTGCAATACTAAGTACTATATTAACGATAAAGCCCCTAAAGTAATTTCAGACTGTAGGACACGTGGACAAGTCTAAAAAGAACACGTAGGTGGTGAAGCTAACCACAGAGCAATGTTATCAACCTCAGGAAAGCAAAACACAAACAGCATAATATGGAACTAAAAAACAGTAGAAAGCAGTAAAATACAGCAATTCATTAAAAATAATACAAGTACTAATAGATTTATAAAGAAATAAAAGTTAAAATGCCAATATCTAATCAAAATATTATAATTTTTATTGAAATAATTAATTTATGGCGAAGTGATTAGTGCTGCCCGGCACGCTCGGAATGCCATAAATAAAGAACAACAACACTAGACATTATTATCTGCCATAACTTAAGAATTATTCAAGAATTAAGAACTGTTATCTCTTATCTGTATTCAATATAGAATCAGTAATTCAGTAGTACTATTATAATGTAATAGAATGCATGGAATGGAATCCATTCAATGGACCTTCGGTTATATGTGTTCTGTGGTCTATCTATAAGATAAGTCTATAACTATCCTTTTTCAAGTTTTTTTTATGTTATAAACTTCAAAATATATTTCAATGATAATTTACTTAGAAATTTAGAACCTTATTTTTTTATTTAAAACCATGCTTCAATCGTTTGGTTGTCTTGTGAATTATTTACTTTTAAATACATGTCTTTTATTTTTTATCCTAACCAAAACAGTTTCACCTGGAGGTAGCTTAATGCAATTTAATATGATATTATTGTACATTAAGTGTGGTACAGTTTTTATAAAACAATACATTTTTACAGCGAATGATTTACACTTCTATGATGGATCTTCTACTGCGGATATCATCGCTGGCGATGTGTTTTTTGAAATTTTAGACCCCCCAGAGCTACGTTATTCTTATAGGATTAGACCAGCAAAGGACTTCGGTACTCCTTTCGTAAGTATGTTTTTCATATAATTGTTTACAAAACTTAATTCAGGGTTTGTCTGCAGTTGCTATTAATTATGTTCAAATAAATACATAACACAATTGCGTTTTGTTTTCACGTAAACATTGGCTGCAATTAATGATCTATCCATCATTATCAAATTAAAAGATATGCCGATTTATCAATATGTAATACATTTTTTTTCCAGAATGGTAGTATTCACTTTGAGAAGATTCGTTTAGTCCCAACACTTCCATTGCATAGTTGTTCAGATATAATAAACGCAGATGACATATTTGGCAATATTGCTTTATCTGAGAGAGGGTAAGATCATACTTTAACTAAAGTAACAAACAACAAAATTACATGTTTCATATTACTATTAACCTGTTCATACCAGCATGATGCACCGGTAGTTAAACTCTGTTTCTCACGCATAGATAACTTGATACTTGATATATGTATGATATTTAAAGTATGATGGATTGTATAAGCAAAACTCAAATAAAACTATATGAAATTAATGATGTTACTACATAATATATATAGTTAAAAGTTACTTTTAATTCTATTAATGTGTATATGATTTGACCACTTTTAGGGAATGTTCTTTTGTATTCAAAACTCTTAAAGCACAAGAAGTAGGTGCTCAAGCTGTTATTATAACTGAATCTATGGATAAATGGGATGATGCATTGGATCATCTTATTGAGATGGTTGATGACAGGTGAGAATATATCAATTTAGATAAATTAAGCCATTGTGGAGTCGCAACCCAGCAACTGTCTGCAAACACAATGGTGGGTTTGAGTTCCATTTGGAGGAAACATTTTTTTCATTTTCTCCCAATGGTAAAAAGCAAAAGCACATGATTTAGTTTTGCCACCCAACACTCAATGTAGGGCCATATGGGGAGCAGCGTCTTAATACTAGGTTCTTTCTGTCTTCCTTACTATGTGGCAACATATAGTAAGGTAGACAGAAAGAACCTAATGCCAGGATACAGCTAGATTTTTTTTTTATTTTTGTATGTCAATCCTATTTCACACAATTTCAGGATGGAACTAGATGTTAATATTCCAGCTGGATTTTTGCTTGGTCGAAGTGGTGCAACAATAATAAGGACATTAAGAAGGTTACAACAGGATTATGCTGTTATAAATATGCCAATAAACATGACACATGTGCCAATTAGTAAAATTAATCAACCACCGTGGATATCATGGTAAAATTCATGTAACAAATGATACATAACCTATACTCTGTGTTTACTCTCCATATTGATAAGATCTAATTAAACACGACAAAATTTATATTATAATTACATAAAAATTAAATTAATTATTATATGTTGTATTATTGTATTTTGCATACTAATAATTGATGAAGATACACATAGACGTTTGAAAAAACTGTTTCATAATTTCCATTTAGGGAATATTAAGTTCAAATTAAAAATATGTTTTCAGAAGGGCTTTAAAATATTAATTTACAACAATAATTACTGTTGTTATATTGTCAGAGGAATAAAACTTACAAAAACATTTTCAGTAATTTATTATAAAAAATATAAATATATATTTTTGCAATAAAACTCAAATCGAAGATTAATTCAAAGATTTAATATAAAACTTTTTAAATTACCAAATAAAAAGAAATTAAAAGTGGATTTTTTATAATTATTTATGAAATATATATTATATTATAGTATGATATAAATAATTATTGAGTGGCGGAACTCGACGCTGCGCTTTGCCTCGAAATCAGAGCGAAGAAATTAAATTATAAATGTAAACAAATATTTCATATCCTCTAGTGGGGATCAAACTCACAACCAGTTGATTTTACAGTCACACTGTCCCTGTGGCGTAGCTAGGGGGGTGCGAGCGGTGCGGTCGCACCGGGCATCAAAAGGAAAGGGGCATGAAAGTCGACGACTAATTTTTTTTAAAGGTAGCCAATGTCACATTTTAGTGTCTGACGCTTGATGTACGTGAGAGTAGAAGACACTTTGAATCTGTTTTTTTTTAGACCATTTTAAAGGGCATCAAGTCCTAAGCCGCACCAGGCAGAAAATACCCTAGCTACGCCACTGCACTGTCCCTGCGTCACGACTGGCCTAAAGTTATGTAAATGAATTGTTCTTTTTAAAATTTACCCAGAATCTCATTTGGATATCTTTAATATTCAGTAGACAATCCTCAATATACTTAGCACCCAGTACACTTCGGTACACACAAATAAAAACAACCAAATTAGAAAATACATTTTATAAAACATAAGGATTAAAACAAATATTTAGCGGGACTGAAATTTGTACTTCTGACACACATCATACAACTTTAATAAATTGTAACATGCATATAATTTTGAGGTGTGGGTTAATTAGTCCTACTCGTAAGTTCAACTTTTTATAGGTTTTCAAAAAATATTTTTCCATCCTTATTGTGGAATGATTGTAAAAATGTTTAAATAAAAATATATTCTGTAGAAATTTTGTTAACTTAATGTTAATAAGAGTAGACATACAAGAATTGTGAGATTTTATCCATACATACATATATCAATGCTATATACAAATTTGAAAAATGAAATGGATATTGTATTTATAAGCAACCTAAAAATCGTGTTATTGTTTACCAAATTTATGCTAATTTCCAAACTATGATTTTTTATCATTTGGTTTATACATTTATGTAACAGTGGTTAATTATTATTTATTATGATTTCTAACTTATAAACAAAACTACATGATCAAAATATATGCTCTATATTTATTAAGTAATGAATAGGTATACACTTTGAATTAGAAATGCAATATTACATATAATTTATTTTATTTGTGCTTGTTTGTTGACAAAAAATGTTTTATGAAGATGGATAAAATAGCTTTTGTGATAATAAAAAACTATTCAATGTGTTAAAATATGAAAATTATTTTAACTGACTAACTTCATTAAGGCTTATTTAGTATTGGAAGAATTATAAGACTTTTTTGTATTTATTGTAGTGTATAAATGTTTGTTGATTTTATGTAAAGAGAGTACAAAAATTATGATTATAATATGTTTTATAATATAACATAAACATGCTGCACCATGTTGTACCAAAATTGGAGATTTAGCAAGATATAATTTTTTTGCCCAATGTGTTTTGCAAGAGAGCAATAACTTTGTACAAAAACTTCCAGATTTATAAAAATATACATACAACTTAAGTTCATATTATTTGTAATGTACGTAGATCACCTGGATTTTTTTATATTTTTAAATATTCAAAAAAATCAAACAAATGTTTTCAAAAATTTAAACGAAGACTATTAATAATAATTATTATCATTGAAAAAATGTCGACCATTTCCATTTTTGTCTGGATGTTCTTGGAATTCGCCAAAAGAGATTTTAAAATGTCGCATTTTTAAAAATAAGGACAATATCCCGCACCGCTGTATCCCGCACACAGCAGGGTAGGCAGAGGGAATCTAGTGTTAAGACACTCCGTTCCCCACTTTCCGCAGAATTTTGGAGGCATTGCGTGTTGAGTGGCCGAAATCAACGCCGCTCTTTGCCTCGACACCGGAGCGAAAAAATCACTTCGCCAATGTCACGTTGTAAAAATCCCCTTTCTTCAAAATCCCTTCTCCAAATTACAAAAATAAAAATCTGTCCAAATTTCACGTTTCTATCATCAGCGGTTACGGCTGTGCGTGCATCTTACCTCAGTCAGTAGGAACATGTCCTTTTATATATATAGATTGTTTTCTTCGATAGTACCTACCTAGATATTATTCTTAACATTTACGTTGTTACTAAATCAAATAGCATTCCTCTCATTTATATCCACAGTTAGTATATGAATGAATGTTATAAATACAACTTTGAATATTATAAAGAAATTTGCTTACTAGTCAGTCAGTTATACAACGTAGATTATGTTAGAAATAAAGTTAGCACTAACAAGGAAATCGTCCATAGTCGAGTTATGATCCTAACTTTTAACACAAGTAGCCACTTGTACTGCTCAATATTTAATATTTTTAAATAAGTAATTAAATTTAAAGTGATGCTAAGATTATATATATATATATGTATATAAAATATCGCTATCGGCTATACTTTGGTATTTTAAAAAGCTTTAGCTTACTTAGCTTTGATAACTTTTATTGCAATACCTGCAATTGATGAGTATATACCTACCTAATATTATGATCTCCCGTTTATTATAATATGTTATATATTGTATTGTGTTTATGAGAGTATTTTATAATGCAAAGTATTTTGTTCAGATGAAAAAATTCAATATGTGTTCAAAATGACACGAAAAGGCAGCGTGTAAGCGTTTATATTATAATAATTATAACTGTTATTTTTACTTAGTTAAATGGATTTTTTGCCAATAAATAATTTTCAATGAAAAAAATGTTTTATTTTTAGAACTTTTGGCGTCGTTATAATTATAATTAGTAACGGTACGGTCGACGAATCGTTGCCGCCCCGAAGTTAGCTGTAAATGGCTGTGCAGCAAAAGTTCGGCAAAGGCAAAAGATCGGTAAACCTAGCTTCAGAGCACCCACGACTCGTTGACGGTACTGTACAATACCTACCACTTGTATTGTATAGGTTTTATTCTAAGATATACCACAATAGCAGATATTTAATGACAAGTATCTATATCTCCGATCCGTCCGAGAGGCCGTCGTGGGGTAGGGGCACAACAACGTGTGACTGTAAGGTGAGGATTCGATTCTCACTCCGGGGAAAGAATTATTATAACAAACGTTTATTTACTTTTTATTAACATTTTTATTTCTTAGCTCTGGTACCAAGGTATAAGTGCGGGGTCGAGTTCCGTCACTCAACATGCAATACCTAAAAAATTTTGCGGAAAGTGGAGAACGGAGTGTCTTAACACTAGGCTTCCTCTGCCTACTCCAGTGGCGTAAAAAGCTAAACTCGCGCCCGGTGCAAAATACTTTTCCAGCGCCCCCCACGCGAACACAATATAATTTCAAATGTAAGTTTAAATAGTTTTGTAAACTATTTGGCGCCCATTTATGAACGGCGCCCGGGGCATGATGCCCTTATAGGATATCTCAATACAATCTCATGTAAAAAACAATTGCGTGGAAAAAAGTCGCAGCAGGTGCAGGTGCAGCGGGTACCTACATAAGAAGGTAACAATTTATAGGTACATATAAAATGTTTCGATCGTACTGAATATTGTTGTCTTCTGTATTAAATGATGTGAAGAAAACTGCAGTTTGTATAATGTATTTTATTGAATTTACTTTTGACAATTATAAAATATACTAATGGGACTTGCGACTACATGAGTAGGCTTCAGGGGCCCTTTATAGTTAACTAACACTAGCCTTCACTGCTCCAGACCAATGAAGTAAATTACTTCAAATCTAAAAATACCGTCATTTATAGACTAACTAGCGGCCCGCTCGCGGTTGCACCCGCGTGAACTATGTTATTATTAATTTCTGTCTCCATGACTACGTCCTAGTGACGTCTATGCAAAATTTGAGACTTCTAGCATTTGTATTAACGAAGTTTCTTACAAATTTTCGACCCCAAAAACAACCCCTTAGAAATCGAATATTGCAAATTCCCGTCTTAGCGAGCACCTATAAGTAACTCCTATGCAAAATTTCTGAATCCTAGCACATGTAGTTTCTGAGATTTCGTGATGAGTGAGTGACCTTTTGATTTTATATATATAGATTTCTGAATCCTAGCACATGTAGTTTCTGAGATTTCGTGATGAGTGAGTGACCTTTCGATTTTATATATATAGATATCATAGAATCATGACTGCCTATCAGGGAACAATGTTACTATAGCACATTTTATATGGCTTATTACAGATAAGTAAAATACGGCACATTACCGTCGGTAAATATCGGAAGTTAACAATACTATACCAGTATATTTAAGTTATAAATAAGTACCTAAGAAAATTTGTTTTAAACCTGAAAAATAAAAAGTTTTGTTCAGTTGTTTGTTACATATAGAGAAACTAACGCAGGACCTATTTAGAAAGTGGGGCAAAGTAATAAAATATTGAAGTTGACCGTATCGCAACCATGGGAATTGTAACACATGACATAAGTATGTACAGTACTTTTAATCTATTATTAAGAAAAATATATACTCTCGCTACATATTAAAGTTAGTATATGGCGTTTAGCTCATACTTAAAGAGATATAAAATGTTACGTATGCTAATTATTTAAAAAACAGGTACTTTATTTATTTTTCTTCTTATCATTGGATAGACAAAGGAGAATACGATTAAATACGATTTATCATTATCGATTATTTCCATTTTGTTAATGTGTTGGTACTTACCTATTTATACTAATAATAAGTTGTTTGGTACGATGGTCTGAAGAAGATTTATTCTCCTAAACATATATAGCTACAGTTCGTTTGAATTTATATGAGTGATTATAAAAATAGAGCTAAAAAGTAACTTTTAAAAATAAAATTTATTATTAGAAATTAATAAAAAAAATCCAACATAAAAAATATATCAATTCTTCTAGACTGGATGTACTGTGACTGACTCTCGTCTGAATTGTCTTTTGAGTTAATAATGAACTTTTCCGTTATATCATCAAGAACAGCGTCGAGGGGTTCCTGATAAAAAGTGTCTTAACACTAGGTGCCCTCTGCTTACCCTGCTAAGGGCATGAAGCTAAAAAAACTTTGTTCAAATGACTAGTCATAATATTTACTTACGTATATTACATTTCTTATAATATAATATCTAACTATAACAACCACGACCACAAATATTAATGGCTTCCTTCGTAGAAGTTTACAAAATGTGGGTTCATTGCGTATGCGCATAGATATGTATAAATTTAATAGATACGCATGAACAAGCTCGAACAAGGGATATTTAAAAATTGTAATGAACTGGAAACAACGAACGAGTTTACAGTTGCAGATAACAGTTAGTGCTTAAATTAAACTACAATAATATCTAGTTAGGCAAAGTCTGGTAAATGAGTCATGGCACCATGGGTGAAACATATTCTATGAAAATGAGACGATTTTTAATGTTGCTCTATTCAATGTTTGTTTCATCTTAGAATTCCTTTAATTTAAATAGATCTTTATAGTTAAAAAAAAATGATCTCCCCGCTTATTTTTTTAACTGATAAAACTTAATATTTTCTTTTTTCAAATAAGTGTTATAATTGCCTGAAGCTATCTCTGAGACACATTTTCTACGAGAAAGACATTTTCAATACAACAGACTTGAAGATAATTATTAGAGATACTTATATTAAGTTCATTATTTTTAATATTTTGTGTGAATTATATAAATAATATATTACTTAATATACAGAGATACATGATATTATTTAAGTAAAATCCTATATCTTATAAAACAAAGTCGCTTTTTGTGTCTGTCTGAACTTTCTAACTCTTCTTCTTCTAAACCACCCAACGGATTTTTATACGGTTTTCACCATTAGATCGAGTATTTCTCAGGGAAGGTTTATATATACTTTATTATTTGTACATTCTTATGTAAATTAACATAAATACGATAAATGTGTATAAAGTCCTACCCGTTGAGACACTTTCGCGCATGCGCTGCTTTAATGGTAAGTACTACATGAAAAAAATGTACTGGAGTTTTGTTCCTCTTAATAAGATCTACAAAAAAGTCCGCGACAGCATATTCGTATCTTTTAAGAATAACGTGTAGTGATCATATTTCTGTCTAAAAATAGTAATTTCAATATATTCTTTATTGTGAGGGATATTTTACCATAATGGTATTAATCCTTATCCTTTAAAATACTTTATTAATTTTCTACGTTAAACGAAGATAAAATTTGCTTTTTACACTATTTCGAAATTGCGAATAGTTTTACAGAAAAACGCATTTAATTGTTGACACATCCCGCCGTTGACCCATCAGCTGTATGTTACTCAAGTTTCACTTATCCATTACTCTCAGCATATAAATAAGTATATTAGTTACGTTGGCCATTTAATGTAGACCAAAACTGTCATTTACTGTTTTTCAATTTAATAAGTACTTTAGAAGTTGTTAGAATATCAAAATATCCTTGCTGCGAAACGGCTCGCCACTCGCCATGCGTCCGCCGCGCTCGCCTGCCTTACACGCATCGGTGGTTCAGTGGTAGAATGCTCGCCTGCCACGCGGGCGGCCCGGGTTCGATTCCCGCCCGATGCCGCGGCCTATTTAATTTGCCTCACAGGCAGCCACGTAGTGCTTGCTTTTCATCAGGGACAGAATACCCTCTTCAGCATTAACCACAAGCTCGAAAAAAAACCCGCCTGCCTTTATAGCAGCAGAAGATTTAGATGCGTTTGCACGTGTTGGATAATTGGAGTTGAATGTATTATTTCAGCGCGATATATTTGGTTTCATATTTTTTGTATTAGTTATTAGTAGGTAGGTTTTTGTTTATAATTTCTTCCGTTTAAAAATAGTCATTTAACTATCTAAAAATAGTAATTTAAATATATTTTAATCAACTATAAACTTGAAAAGATTAGTAGCACAGATTTAAAATCACGGTACCTACTAAAAAATCCTTGCTGTGTAAAACAATTGGAAAATCGTTATTGAAACTACGAAAATGCGGGTTGCATTAGGGTTTAATTAATTTTCACATTATCTTAAGTGCTTTGCAAACATACATTATATGAATAATCCAGAAGTAAAAGCGGGCGAAGCCGCAAGAGGGTCGCTAGTATAAAATAAATCATAATTTTTAACAAAAAGAAAACCGACTTTAACTGGATCCCATAATCAGAACCCAACCAAACTTTCATCAAACTACCTTTGAAGTGTAACAACTACCTTTGAAATCGGTTAGCGTGATTATTGAGTTATTCGTCCATTTGTCGCGGACATACTTGTAGCAAATTTAAGACTGTGTGATGAATGTGATTTTCAAATGGATAATATTGTCAGAAATAGATCAAATTAAAATTGGACCACACGGCAAGCACCAGTTTTCAAATAAAAAAAGAGTCATCAAAATCGGTTCACCAAGTCAAAGTTCTGAGGTAGGTAACAAACATAAAAAATACTGTCGAATTTATAACCTTCTCTTATGGAAGTCGGTTAAAAAGAAGACCGTGTTGTCGCTTCTTCGTGATAATATAAAATATTCGATAGAGTTTTGAACATTATGAACAAATGAGAAATTATGAGTTATATTTTAATAAATAATTTCAGTTTTCACTTTAATTTCATCTTTCTTAGAGACAAGATGTATTAAATCGCGAAATCCGTAAATAAAACGAATAAAACGAACAACGACACGATTTCCAATGATAATTCTTTGTGTTACCAAAATTATTAAAAAATATTTAGGTATGTAGGTATATATAGGTATTTCTATAATTGTAATTTGAACCTTAATACAAACCAAGGAACTTGTGTTGTTATTATCATAATATTTATACAAATATTTATAACGGTGTCATTTTAAATAATATAATATTAAAGTTAGTGAAAACAGAGAGTTTTTAGAGTTTATTTTGTATAATTTACTGTAACTTCTAAATTATTTGACTGTATCACGCTCTAATATCCCCGGTTTAAAAGCGTACAACAATAGCCACAGTTACGCCCGTCGATTTCTCTACTGCGAACAATGTTTATGTAGAAAAAAACGGTTTTCGCTTGAGCGATCAAGCGCGACGGACACGGCGTGTGCGCTGTGCTCTATGCACGCCATCTTGGATGCGCGGATTGAGTTGCGCACGCGCACCGAGATCACATTTTATTTACTTTTATTTACTGGTCATGTAGACAATGTTTTATTGTAAATATGTAAATACCATTGTTAAATTCGTACCCCTATTTAATAATGTACCTATTAGATAATTTTTATAGGATTTTTCTAAGACAAAACCTCACAAAACTATATTTCAAAATTTAATAAAAAAATCAGCTTCACGCTGCATCCCGCACACAGCTGAGTAGGCAGAAGGAAGCTAGTGTTAAGACTTTTCGTTTCCCTCTTTACGCCGAAATCTGGGGCATTACGTGTTGAATGGCGGGACTCAACGCCGCCTTTAAAAAAATAATTGAAATATTAGCTCACCCATAATATTAAGTAGGTATTTAATATATTTTTTCTGACACGTTGTCCCTTATTACATTTTCGTTCCTTTGCGCTCACCTATGGCCCTCCAACAAATTTATAATTTACATAGAGAGCTCCGCTGGCCTTTTATATTCCATTTTCGGTGTTAATTCATTTTTATCTTTGACGATGGGCGTATTTGTTTATTGTGAATTGTAAATATTTCATTATTTATTATTTATGGTATGGACGTGGAATGGACGATTCAAAAGGTCTTGTGATGGCCTAGTAGAATAAAGAGTACCTATTTAGATTTTGATTTGATTTATGACTATATATAATAATTAATCAATATTAAATATTCAACTAAAAAAATTTTTACTGTAGCAATCACTGTTTGAAATCTCGATCTCTTTTTCCTAGGTACAAAGATAGTAAATAGGTACTAGCAGAGTTTTGGTTAATACATGAATGTTAATCTGAGTTAGTATGTCCTGGCCTCATTGTCTAGCTCTTGAAGCACTAATTGTTTTCGGTATCACATTCGCACCTATGTATGTACATACGTAACCACATTTGAGAAGGATTTGTAATTGTTTTATTTAGCACCTGTATACTCAAGGACTTGAGTCAATGTACGCAATACTAAATACCTACTAAGTATTTAAAAAATTATTTCAATTCATTATTTTTAAAATCGATATAAAGCTAAAACTATAATTGAGAAATCAATAATACCTACTTCGCACAAATTCCTTTGGCCGACTTGGATAGCAAATTTTGAAGAGCCTCTTCTTATGTATAAATGTAACATACATATAAGTATGACCCATTATACAATAATTATATTCAGCCAAATCATATGTATATGACTAGCAGATTTAGGCCATCCATAATATTCACTAAAATCTCACCACGTCACGTCACTGGACGGGTTCTTGGAAGCCAAGGGATTAGTCCGTGAACCTAGGAGGCGGAAGCCAGCTAGGCATGTCACTGAGTCAAGTTATTTTCCACTGATTGGCTTGCTTAGAATATCTCACCAGGGTGACCTACGTGGGCTTACGCAGGCAAGGAGAATAAATGATCAGAATCTTCTCAGATCAGATCTAAAATAAACCTTAATATCATAGTTCTATAATATATAATATAATAGTTCTTTTTAAATGTATAAGGAACGAAGCAGCGAAGAAGAAACCAAAATTGCTTAGAATATGGTAAAAAATGTATTCGATGCCAAAGGCCAACATTTTAAGTGTTTTGATTTTTTATCGTCAACAGTTCAAGTAATATAAAAAAAATAGATAAGACAAAACTGTAGATTATTATATTATCTACAAAAATGTGTGAATATATATTTTTAATAAACCTCGTTTTTAAAACGATTCTAAAAATTAAAAGAGTCACATCACTAGTAGCTCTACATGATATAGCAGTGGCGTAGCTAGGGACCGCACCGCTCGCACCGGGCATCAACAGGAAAAGGGCATCAAAGTCGACGATTAGTGTGTTTTTTCTTTGTTTTTTAGACGTTATACCATTTTAAAGGGCATCAAGTCCTTTAAGCCGCACCGGGCATCAAAAGGAAAGGGGCATCAAAGTCGACGATCACTTTGTTTTTTTAGAACTCAACGTCGATGAGTACGTTTTTTTTTTTAGAAGTCAACATTGACGATCACTTTGTTTTTTTATAGAACTCATCAACAAGAAAGGGGCATCAAGTCCCCCGAGCCGCACCGGGCAGCAAATACCCTAGCTACGCCACTGTGATATAGAAGACAAAGTCGCTTTCCATTGTTGTTGTTAGCGTCGTTCGTTACAATGCGTTTGCATTCTCACAAACTACGCAACGGATTTCAATGATCTTTTTGATATTAGACAGAATGATTCGAGGACTATAAGACTTTTCGTTCTCAAAAAACATACCCGAAGGATAGGAAATAAAGGGATATCTCGAGAGATATATCTTTATTTTATATTAACGAATATTATTTTACGCAATTACCTATTTTAAACAACGTTTAACTTCACTGTCAATACCTACGACTCGAATTCGTGAATGAGGCTTGTGCGATGTTGTCGCTTTGATACGAGTAGGTTTGTGTGCGCCATTCTTAACAAATGGCGTTTTATTTTACAACAATAATTCTATTATTTATTTTGTTTGAAAAAAACAGTTTATTAATTTTTGGCAAAATCTCTTTTGCTTTGATTGTATTAAGGCTTTTATAGAGTAGTTAAAACTGGGATTTAATTTAAAGAGGTGATGATAAAAACACTGTATATGTAGATTCTATCAATAATTTGTGATAGAAACACTTCGTTTGTTAATATTGTTTTTGACGTGAGCTGTAGTGATTACTTTGAGACCTAGTTCGGGAGCTCGAGTTATTACGAATGTTGCAACAAAGGCGGTCGTTCCGCGTCACTGGTGGATTACAAAGAACAATAAACTACTAAGTACTTTGAAGACAGTTTATTAAGTGCATCAAAACAATGCGTAACTATATGCTTTAGATGGAAATCATAATACAACTTATATACATACCTATCTATATCAGGGCTTCTTAAACTTTTGTCATTCACGACCCCATTTATGATTGCGACTTTCTTAACGACCCCCATACAAATATAAAAGAAAAATAAATTAATATTTTTTGATGATTTATTTATTAGGTAACAATATACATATACATATGAAAATATATAGTTTTAGAATTCGTTTTGAAACATACAAAAATCCGCCAACTCTAGTGATGTTATAAAATGGTATATATAAATATTTGACATTAAAATCTCTCGCGACCCCAGAATTTTGCTACGCGACCCCTTTTGGGGTCGCGACCCATAGTTTAAGAAACCCTGATCTATATAAATGATTATTGTTATATATAATTCTAACTGAGCCCAGGCGTGGCCCAGTGAGTGATTGTGGGTTCGATTTCCAATCGAGGAGTTGAATTATTATATGATATAATATTTTCATTTCTTCGCTATGGTGTCATAGTAAACGCGGTGTTGAGTTCCGCCACTGAACACGCAATGCACCCAGAATGCTGCCCACCCAGCTAGGTAACAGGATACAGCTGAAACAAAATAATATAATTCTAAAAAGTGTGTACGTATTAAAAGTTTAAAATATTGTTTACTAGATATGTATTAACGTTGTACTGCAAGGTTTATTAACATTATTCAACGTGACCAACACTACGATTTCAATGAAAAAGAAAAGTGTAATTATGTAAAACATTGCAGTTATACGATGTAGGGTTACTGTTTTATCGACCTTTCATTTTCGCAACGTGTCAAAACAGACGCAGTGCGCATGCGCGCGAAATTTGACATCTCTGACACTAAAACATGGATTTATACTGTCTAAACCTACATTGAAATTATAAAGCAATCATTTTCTTTGAGCGCAACAAAACCTTTACTTACTGCACGCGGTATTCATTTAGAAAACATTCTATTTACACAACCAAAGAGAATTTGAATTTGATATCTGGTTAACACCTAAACAGCCGCCATAATTTGGATAGAATACTCGTGACTTTAAGTGATTTCGCTATTAAATGGACCTATTTTGTGAATTATGAATCAATGAAAAGACTGAATTGTAATGTAGTCTGAGGACTAAGTACTTTAAGCTGTGTTATGACTCCGTGTGAAAGTGTCTCTTATGGACTGACCTAAAATGTAGAACGTTAAGACATTTGTAACATGAACTAGCCTTTAATTAGTATCAACAAAATACATATCATTATTGTGCCTGTAGATATTAATCCTTTTACATTAAATTTACTTAAAAATTTAGAAATATTCTATCGTGGTTTTATAAATATTTTCTTAAAAACAATCGTGGACTTTATACACTTATACAATTATAAACGCAACTGGGAAAATAAAAATTTGGTAAGTACATAATTATAATTTTAATTTAGCTTAAATTGTTTGTGTTATAGTTAGACTCCGCATATTATTATGAGTTGTAAATATCAAACACTCATTTACATATATTTCCATTTATTAAATATTTTAAAAAGGTATCTGTATTTAATAAGCAGAAGGTATCGTACTTATGTGTATTTATTTTAAAAATGTGTCAAAGGTATAATTTTTTTCACAATTTTGCGGGGCTATATTTTAGCTTAGAATTAAATAGTATACATAGTAAATAATAACTATTTTTTATTTATGACTTCTGGTGGTAATCTGGTGGTTTTTGAAAGTTCTAAGCTCTATATAGAACCTAAAGTTTGTCAAGATACGTAGAGATCATAGCTTAAGTGAAATTTTCGACAGATGGCGCTCTAAAATAAACTTTCAAGCCACGAAATGAATCCTTATTAATTTAAACTAAATAAATATAATTATATAGCTACTTATTTTGAATCGAGTTAGTGTCCTACGAAAATAATTTTTAAGGTTACGCAGAATCGCGAAATCAACGTTGCCCTGTAATATATTGTGTAGCTGATAGGACGTGATTAAGTACGGAAAAGTCGTAAAAAGAAAGATACATTACTCTTCCCCTTTGTAAAGGTAAAATAACATTTTTGTGAATAGAAAACCAATAAGAAACACATTAACATATATTTGCTTACACATTTCCTTAACAAAGTGATAACTTGAACGAACTGACAGGAAGTCAAATAAAGGCGTGCTAGGTCAACAGAATATAACTTTTTTCTTGACTCTATATATATTTTTTATACAACAATAAAAGGAATAGCGTTTTGCAGATGATTATAGGTTCAATCCCGATGTTTATTGTAACGCAATAACTATAAAAATTGGTTAAATGTGGAGAATGATGTCTTTTAACACTAGTCCTTTCTCTGCCTAACATACTAAAAAAGAAAGAATCATGAATTGAGCAATTTTATACATTGTTATATTGTTTTGTACGTCAATAATTTATTTCAATGTAATATTTTAATTGCAAAAAGTGCATTAGTTGTAAATCAATAAATTCGCCGAACACGCTCTTTTACCGTATTTCGATTGTACAAGAATAATAAGTATTAAAATCTTTAAGAAAGTAAATAAAAACATTAATAAAAAATAAGGCTTTACAATAACTGCTAAATATTTATTTAAAAAAATCAGAATCTAAATTAAAAGTTTCAATTATTAACTACCATTTGTAAATTTGTAAAGACATATTATGTCTTATGATACATATTATTACAAAAAAATGTTTAAAGACTCGATCAATTACTTAGGCGCTGTTTAAATCACTACTGGATATATATTTTGTCAATACAGATGCTCGTTCCGGTCTAGTTAAGACAAGCGTGTTTTTGGGGGCCCCTCACAACCAAATACACTTCGAAGCGAGCGAGCCAGACTTAAGGTTTAAAATTAAACTTAGGGAGTATTTTCTGTCAACTGTTAATTGAACAGTTGACAGAAAATACTTCTTGGTTTGATTTTGATCTAATATTAATGTAATTTTAATTTAAATCATATGTATAGAGACTCGGGATCCTGCAGTCAAACTCACAAAGAGTTTTGCAGGACACAGTTTAACTTTTTTATATATTGTAAAATGGTATTAATAAAATGAAATAAATAATAATAATAATAAGCGCGTATGTTTTAGAAGTTCGGTGAAATTTCTATCAAAATTTTTACTATTTAATTTCCTTCTAACTGCACAAGAAGTTTTGAATGTAGTGGAGTGTAATTAACTTTGGTTACACGGCACTATAAATTATGTACTCGTACATAGGTTTACTAGAATAATGAAAGAGTTGAATTAAATACATGGAAATTGTTATCGTATATTAAAATTATCTTGCAATACGTTATCACACTTTCCGTTAGACTACAACTGTATATTTCATTTATATGAGCCATGTTAACTTAACTATTTCTAACTTAAATATATTGAAACATTTGTCAGGAGGGACCTTCTGGTTTCATTAACTCATTTCAAAGCTTTAATATAGAGATAATATATAGTCGAAATAAAATAGAGTCACAATCTTATCTTTTAATATATCAAAACTTTAGTAATAGATAAGGTTGACTATTTTTAAAAGATAGAAGTCTATTTTTAAACGTAGAGGCCGACGTAGCGCAGGGGCACAAGGGTGTCACTGTAACACGGCTGTTGTGGGTTCGATACCCACTCGGGAATTAATTATTATTTATTAATATTTTTGTTTCTTCGCTCTAGACGCCAGGCAAAAGCCCGGCGTTGGGTTTCAACACTCAATATGTAACGCCTCGAACCAATTCGGCGGAAAGTGAGGAACGAAGTGTTTTAACTTAGGTTCCCTCTGCCTGCCCTGCTACATGCGGGACACAGCGTGAAGCTGATTTAGAAGTAATATAAAAAATGTCGTCGTTATTAAATGACATATTAAATAGTGAGGTTATCTTGGCGCAGTGGAACTACGTCTGATTGTATACGCGAAGGTCGTGATTTCGATTTTTGATACAATTAATTAAGTTTCATAGCTACTTTCGTAAGGCAAAGTGTGGTGTGCACTCAACACCCAGGATCTCGAATTTCGCTGGATGGCGGGGAACTGAGGCACATGACATCAAATTTTCTTTGCCAACCCTACTATACGCAGGATACCGGGTAAAGAAAAAAAATACATTAATATTATTTTAGATAAAAAATTACATTCTATTAATGTTATAACTTCATATACTCACTTATCACTTAATTTACGTTTTATACATAAATGATTTCGTCTTTTGTAGCCTACATCTCATAGACGTATCACTTATGCTACTTCCTATATAAATCAACGTTTTCGCTATCTAGATTCCAGAATTCATATTGCTTGCCAGAAATGTACTTGCATCTCTTTCATAAAATTCGACATTGCGAATATCATTTCTTGTACCAAAGAATTTTCAAGATTTTATGCTAAGCGATATTATGCATAATATATTTATTAGGCATGTACATATATATATATACTTAGTCTTGCCATAAATATCGTTACAAAGATTTTTTTACTGTACGTAACATTTATTACTATTACGGCATGTTAGTTTCATACGTGCTCTCTATTTGTCTTGAAAATTCTTCGTAATCGTATAGATTTTTTCAGAAACTCTAAATTATCATGGCGTTTAGAGCAAGCCTCTATCAGGACTAGATGATGATCAGTCAGTCTTCAGCTCTGATGAAGTTTGGAACGTTCGTTTATCGAGCTTTATGATTCGGCCCCGGGTCTTGCTTAAAGGACCATTCTTGGTTTTTGAACATGGTGTTGTTAACGGGTTTAACTACCTTCTCAATAATGGTATTTTAATACACTTGTGGCGATATTTCAATACCTTTCCCACAAAAAATATATTGCTTCATAGCTTACACCCCATCAAACCATTACTGAAGTCGGATGATGCCCACGTTGCTCTCTGTTGACTAACTGGGAAGCTACTTTAGAGCTCTCAGCATAAATACGGTCATTTTGTTTGTTAAAATATTGTTCAATTGTAAAAATTTTCTCATCCGTAAATATATTTTTTCTGATATCTCTCTTTGCATACCGCTTAAGTAGGTGTTTTGATTTTACCAACCTATACTTTTTTAAATTATCATTTATTAAATTACCAAAAGAGTCTCTTATAGGCTGTAAGTTTGAAATGTCATCTTTTAAAATACACGACATGGTTCTAGATACTATCATGACATGGTTCTAGATGGTTCTAGATGCTGCGCCAGAGGCCATTCGTGCTCTATAAATCTTATAACATATGCATATATGACTTTTTATAAAGAATGTTAATTGAGAGAGTACTTTGCTTTATGTTTATTGGTATTGTTTTCACCCATAATAAAGCAAGCGAAATATGTGTTAAGAGCGGACGCACGGGCGCGGGCGGCCGACCGGAACGTACAGTGCTCTGGCCCAATGTGCCAGTTACGATTTGCAATTTTGCTAAATACAATATCGTAATTATCTATGATTGGCTAAGCGGATTTCTGTTACACCTGAATTGTATAAAATAATACAAATTTTATACTGTTGAAACAGTTTACTCCGGCCAATTACTGCTGTTTCTAATGTAATAGAGGGAAATTTATATTTTACTATATTTAGATATATTATTTTTTCCTAGCTATAGATATGGCTATATACATGTTGTATATCAAAATGGTATGAACATGGAATTTTTCAATACATGTAACAATGCCGGGAAACAATGAAATGACTATAGGAACTAAATCTATTACATAACTAGCTGGATAGTATCTATTTTTATTTATATTAATATACGAAGTAAATGGCGACAATAGAGCGGAACCGTAGCAAATTACAAATAAGCACTAAGCTTTGTATCTCGGATGCTCACAAAGCATTGTGGATTGTGTAAAATTATTTTCACCGTAAAATTTACTTGTCTTTTGACCAAAATTATGTAAGCGGTACTTAAAATTTCAACTTGCTGTTACATAAAATTATGAACAAGTTGAAAATTTATTAAGAGCGCAATACTTGAATATCTTATAGCTTTTTTAATATTAAAAGTTAAAATAATTGAATACAATACATAAATACAGCAAATATAAAATAAGTAGGTAAAATAGTTGTACTACCCACTAAAACATTTGGTCGATCAACATAATTTGACGCGTCCGCGCATCGCACAATAGATGAATGTGTGTCGGACGCGATTTCATTTCCTGCGGGCGCGCGTGTTCGTGCTCCGTGCACCAATTTCCGTTGAAAATACTTTAATCATATTGATTATTGGAGATATACAAAACCTTTGGTTACTTTAATTATTTTACGTTTTGAATTTATTTATTTTATTTATTTTGATTTAGATTTTTTTCCTAAATGAAATGATATAAATAATTTAGTATCCTGCCTTGCATGACCTAGCAAATATAACCCTGCATATGTTATGTGTACATACTGTAAGTGAAACGCTGCAATCATTCAAGTGCCTACGCCATCTGACAATATAGGTTAAGTAGGTTGCTATTGACATGTAACTAAATACATGGGAAGTAACGTCTGCCTGTTTTCAAGCTTTCTATCAATTCAATTATAATAATTATGCATTTTTTAAGCGCTAGCTAAGCCATGCGGTTGCCGCTAATGGTTTTCAATATTTTCGCAGAGTCTAGTGCCAGTTTGTTTTATTATCGACATCGACATTTATTTTGTTTAAGTAGGTTATATTGTAGAAAAACAGTGCGTAAGTATAAAGTATACTACTGTGTAATTATCATAAAGAAAAACTCACGATTTTAGGTGAAAAACTAGAACTTATTTACATATTACAAGTCATATTGTAAATTATAATCTTATCCGATTAACACCCTCGCCTCACAATGTTAAATTTCAAGGCGTGAGCCATTTTTTATTTGTTTCTATATTTAATAGTAATAATTTTATAAACAGCAAGTAAATAACAAACTTAATACAGTCACGTAAAGCTTATAAATATAAATATATTGTACATGTTTCTTTTGAAAAGGAAAATCTTCATAAATAAGTCCGTTATTATTTGTGTTGCGTGGGCGATGTGACTGGCTGAAACGTTTTAATGCTAGAACATTCGTGTTGCACGCAGATACACTCATTTCATGTTTAAAATGATGACGGAAAAATCGCACTCCAATATATTAGTAGGTATATTTGACAAAGTTTTCACTCGTAATGTCACGTCATTATCCAAAGTGCGTCTAGGTACGAGTGCGAGTATATGTACTCTTACATAGTTTAATCACTGTGATTTGTTTCGATTGCATCGCTGCAGCTGCATTTTATACTCTAGAATTCATAAAAACGTTGAAAGTTTTGTAGATGAGGGTTTTTGTAAAAATTTCGATAAAATAGATGACATTTAATAGCAAAGAAGATATTGTGTTATGTCATGTCCGTACACCAGACAATATAAACTCTACAAATATTTACTGTTTCAGTTTCTGATTTTATAATTTAGTCACATTTACCATGACCATAGCAAATTTGAATTATGAAATTGTACTGAATAATTATTTTTAATATCTTTCTTTCCATAAGTAAACACTTCACTTGAAGAAATGAAAATATTAAATATTTAATTTTCCTGAATCGAACCCACAACCAGTCGCGGTTATAGTCACACATTTGTGCTCCAGCGCCACGACTAGCCTTAATGACAATAATAATTTTTATAATTAAAATAGTATGATATCACTTACGCTTCTCAGATACAAACCTGTACCGTAATACCACCGCACATTATGCAGCATCAGAACTTTTATGTGTGGAGTTGGTAAGCATTACTTGAAACGGGACCATTAATTATATCACGATACAAAACTAACAGTGCCGCAAGAACGCGTGTAGCGGGTTTGTTCAGATGAAGCGCTCAGATTAGCACATTATGTGTCTTGAACACTGTTCTTATTGAATAAAACATTGTTTTAATCTCGGTATATAACATAAGAATTATTTAAATGTTTTTTAAATATATATATTCTTGCTTCGATGTCCTAGCTTATGGAGAACGATATCGTCTTATGGGAGTAATTTTATGTTCAATTTATTTTTTAATATATCTCCTATCTACCTAATTCAAATATACACCTATATTTGGTAATTTATTCTCTTAAATAGTTAATAGCTTTTTACATGTTCACCATAAAAAAATAGGCAAAGATTACCATCAGTGATCATTAAAAGTTTTAAAAGTCCTTTTCTTCAGTTTTTACGAAGAAAATTCCAAAGTGCTTAGCTTAACTGGCAATAACGGTATGCGTGCGGCGGACGGTAACCCACACAAAATTTGTTGTAACAATGGCCGCCCTGAGTAAACTACCTTTTATGATAGCAATTACTACATTATGTCCTTGTAATTTCCCCAAAACGCACTATTCTCAGAGTGTTAGTGTTTTCTTGAGCAATAAGGAATAATTGAATATGGTTCTCTCTAGCAATGTTTACTTATCGAGAAGCAATTAGAAATAGATGTAGCTACGTTATATTACTATATGATTGCTTCGGGACCGCTATCGAATTTAATAATTAATACGGAGTTTGATTTGTGATGTAAGATGTTACAACGTAACTCCCATACGATTCTCTTTATTAAATTAATTAATTCTCCATAAATGATGATAATATAATAGAATATTAATGTTTAAATGTGTTTTTGTATAATTGATTAAAAAAAGTCCCCCTAAGTTTAGTGAACTGGTGGTAAATTGTTTGATGTCCAAAAAATGAAGCACGAAGTCAATATGAAAAAATACAGCTTTGATTGATTTATCACATGATCAAGAAGTGATATATCCGTTACGAAATACATACATAACTCTACTATTGCACAAAGTTGTCCAAAATAGAAAAAAAATAATAAACAGAATATTGTTTTTGTTAGCATTGTGAATTATGTTTAAAAAATCATCGAGGGCCGAGTGTTCCTAGTACCTCCTATCATCTATATTTTAATTTATTAGTAATAATTAAGCTTAAAAACCAATAATTAGTATATATTAGTAATGTATGTATAATATTATTATCCTGAACATGTTTTTTAATTTGGAAATTCTGATACGACGTCTTACCTAAATTAAAAACACAATCTTTTTGCATTTACTAAAGTATATTATATCGATTCGATTAATTAAGAAAGTAGTAAGACACATCTGTTAAATAAAAAATAAATTGCATGCATTACTTTAATAGATACCTGATAATATTCCGAAACGTTGATCAGATTTTTATCAAATATAGGTAAAAGCCAGCAATATTGCACGTGCTTTCGAAAAAACGATTCAAGTTGGCCTATTTATTTGAAAGCTCAGATGCTACAAAAAACACTGAGATAGAATTCAAACTTATTATATGTATTTTTTTTGTACAAAGATAAAGTTTTCCATTATGTACAGTTTTACCTGAGGTTAAAGTATGAAGTTAGAACAAGACTCTATACTTGTATATATATAGACGTTTGTATCTACACAGTATACGTTTTTAAATATTAAAGGATGTGTACTATTTTCCGTGCGCGAGTGTTTATCCACACCTATGTTGCAGTCGTTTTACCAACAAACTCATAAAGCATACATATATAATAAGTGCGCCTGTATAGAATGGTCGGCGCCACGGCGGCGTGTTGTGGGGCGCGGTTGCCATGGCAACACCCCCACCCACACGCCCCCAGGGGTGCCACCAGCTGACCTGTCGACCTACGACGAGTAACTGTCAATGCTGTAGGGCTTGGCCAGGTCTAAACTCTTTCTTTTTGTAACCTAAATTTTAAGGTATAAAGCTTCCTAAATAGGACATGTGGAATTATGTTAAGGTTACTTTTTGAACTGCACATGATTTGCTGCTATTACTATGAAAAGCTGTATTTGTAAGGTATATTTAATGTTTTGGACAAACATTTGTTTTGTCTAAAACTTTATTATGAAAATCTAAAAACCAACAGATCGAAGGAAAATTAGGCGGATTTTTGCTAATAGTAATTGCCTTTGTTAAAATTGTTTACAAAGGCTTAGGGTAAATAAGTTTTAATTAATTTTATTTGGACGCGGTGTAGGCCTCAAGCCCGCATTTAACTAGCGTAATGCGCTACGTTTCAAATTCCCCTGCTAATAGGGGTAAGGGCTGACGTTCAATTGATAACACACTCTAATTCAACATTATTATGTGACTTTTTGAACATCTTTATTATATGACGCATAAGTACACTATATTTATTTTTTAGCTTCACGCCGTGTCCCGCATTTAGCAGGATCGAAGCATTTAGTGTTGAGTGGCGGAGCTGAACGTCGCGCTTTCCCTCGAGAAGAAATGAAAATATTAATAAATAATAATTCATTTCCCCGAGTAGGAGTCGAACCGTCAATCGTCGCGTCTACAGCCACACGCTATATTATAATAAATATACTTTTTTATTTAAATAAATTAATAATACATTCCGGTTTGAAATGTTTTCCCGTAAATTAGCATACGTGCGTACAATTACAGAATAATAAAATTACAAAGAATATATATTGACTAATTAAAACTAACAACGAATAAAAAAGAAAAATGGTGGCTGGTGCTTTTAATATTTCAATACAATAGTATTTTTCGACTTTTCGAGCAATCGTACCACACAAATTGAAATAACAAGGCCACAAATTAATTGTTTGAACGAAAGGCTGGATACAAATCTAATCTAAAATGTAAATTATACTTAATTATATTCGAAGCCGGCGGACTGATGTGTAATTAGTCTGTGATAGCTGTAATTATTGAATATTTGTAACACTCGCGATATTTTGTTACCATACTAGAAAATTATTTAATCAATATAATGTTATTTAAAAATGTTACAGGTTGCTTCGTTAGAAACTTCTTAGACTCTCTTATGAATTCCGCGTTATAGTAAAAAAAAATCATAACAGATGATAAATAATGGTTCGTGGTATTTGAAAGTGATAGAATGTATGAATGATCCAGGAATTCTTAATCAATAACAACTTCTTAGAGAATTAGGAGAAATAACATTGTTATTTATTGAGTTCTTTGCAATTAATATTGTTTCCCTATACTGTATACACATAATATGACAATTTAATCATGTTTGAAGTATAGTAGTAATATTATTTCTAGAAATGTAACTAATCCTTGCTCTATATACGAGTATATTGACACAGTAGTGGATATCAATACCTAAAGTGACTTCTCTACAAATAAAAAGTAATAAATATTAATTCCATTAATAGTTAAATAAGTTGTTTTTATGATTTTCTTTACTTTGTTTTACAAAAGTAATCTTGGTTACAAATTATAAGATTCGTTTAAAACTAAAAAAATATTAATCATATAGGTATTATATTGTCTACGAAAACGTGGTAGAGACGTATAATACAATGATTATATTTATAACTTATCGAATGTTTGCTTATAGTATTTGTTTAGTGTACCTTTCGGATTTTCACAAAAATTAGCATCTAAAAATAATAATATTTTTTGGCATTTTTCACATGGAACACATCCCTAAGTTTAAAAGTCTAGTCTAGTTCTCCATGTCCTCACAGTTATGAATACTTCAGCTTTAGATCCTTGTACCATTCACGAAGGCCGGCAAATATGTGGAAATGTTTCACGTCCGCAAGCAGGTATGTTAATAAGAGAAATTACTTAAATTATAATTAGTGAGGCACTTGTCTAATGTTCCAAAGTGTATTCAGATACTTTTTTAAGTATAAACTCGAATTTATATGTATTAATTATAATTGCAACTACATGAGAATGTACGACGTCTTTTAATTACGATTTAATGTATTATGTTATTAAAAGTTATGATTTGCAATTTGTCCTGGTTTTGCTCCTATTTAAAATGTTTATCTTCTTATAGCTTCTTACATTACATATATTTCAAAGGTATAATAAGCGAGTTACGCAATAGGTTATACGTATTTTTTTAATGTAAAACTTACTATTAGGAAAACTCTACGTCATTTTAATATAGCAAAATTGTATTTCAAGCTGTCTGAAAAGAAGAATGTTTAATACACACAAATGTTTTAAGAATAATGTTAAACTTATTCAACAAAAATAAAAATCAGTGAAAAATATCTAGATCCAGTTATTAAAAGATCCTTTAAAGACTCTTTGCAATTTGTGCACAGAATAAGTAAAGTATATGTTTTGGAAAATTATACTGTGACCTATATAACAGAAAATACGAGAAATTAAAATGTATGATTGTTTCTTCTGAACAAATACTCCCTACAAATACAACGTGTGGGCAGTGGATGTGTATATTTTTCATTTTATGGTTAGGAACTAAGATAGAGCAAATATATGACTTCAAAGAATTCATTTTTAGTTATGCACTGTGTTTACTTTAGATTTCATTTTATTATTTTCTATACTAAAATAAATAAAAAAATAACTTCACAGTGTATCGTACCACGCACATCACGGTAGGCAAAGGGAACCTAGTGTTAAGACAATCATTCTCCATTTTCCGCCGAATTCTGGAGGCTTTCCGTGTTGAGTGGCGGAACTCAAGTAAATGAAATATATTTTAATATTTTCTATACCAGAGAACTAATTTCACTAAAATATTTAAATACGTCTTCTAATGTCTTATATTATGAACTATGTAGAATTCGTGTATGTAGATGGTTGTTAAATTTTATATATTCATTCATAATGTTATTATTTATGTTTATAGTTTTACACCGATCATTGCTTTTTATGATATCGTTTATAACATTATTTTTATAAAATGATGCTAATGTTTTATTTTATTTAGAAATATATAAAGTGTTAAGTAATATATTGGTCAGGAAAAATAAAAACTCATTAATGATATAATTATTTTTTATAGCCATGCACTCATCGGTTCATCTGTTTATACCGATAGGCTGAGAAAGCTTAGTGTCAAGATAATTTCATTTTCTATTTTCCACCTGAGTTCATGACATTGGGTATTGAGTGAACTCAACGCCGCGATTTAGTGTTTTAGAAATAAAAATAATTTATTCCCCCAAAATCGTACATATAACCATCGCTTCTGCACTCAGGCGCTATACAACTGTGCTAATATGGTCTCGAAATAATAATACAATGATTTTATAATAATGATAGATTATTTACCTATACTGTATATTTTTATAGGCTATGCTATATTTATTCATATTGAGTTTATATGCATTTCTATCTGAACCAACATCAGTATTGTAAAAATCGATTAATGTTCATAGTAGACTCATAAATTGGTCAATTCCTTAATAAGGTATTTTACATATATTAGATACCTACATATTTATGGGTTTCATAAATATAATTTAGCAATTTAAAAGGAGCTTACTACAAATTGTATCCTCTTATCCTGCATTGCGGCTTGTTTTTTGACATTTATCATACGAGGACTGGGCGGGCGTAACCCTAATAAGCTTTTTGGAACATTACCAGGTTACCTATACTAGTACTCGTACAAGCGAACAACACTACTTGTTAAAAGAAAATTTATAGGAAACTCAAATAAATTTATTATAGTATAACGTATTTATATATGATACTTTTACAAATTTGTTAATTATTTAATCAAATACAAACTAACTATCTTAATGGTAACTATTTATATCTAAATTTATAAATCTATATGAGCTTTCTAGAAATAAATATTGTAAGAAAATATTTTAGCATTAATAAAATTCTTCCGATGAAAGTGCGAAGTTTCGTTTTTCTCGCAGCTTTCTTGTTTAAACGGGGCATTTTTCCCTCTTTTAGATAATGCAAGAAGAATTTAATAAAAGCATTGTTTTTGTAAACATTTTTTTGTATTTTTTATAACATCAAGCATAGCAAGCATTTCGTTAAATTAAAATAGCAGCTATGTCTTTAAAATACTTTTCAATCCTTAAGATAACTTTAGATTTAGTATAAATATAATGCTATTTATACATTAAGTTTGTGTTGAGGCCAGTCGTAGTTCAGGGGCATAAGCGTGTGCCTGTAAGCGCGGCAGGTTATGGGTTCGATTCAAACTCGAGGATATGAAGTATTTAATATTTTCATTATTTCGCTCTGGAGTTCCGCCACTCAACACGCTTTGTCTCCAGGATTCGGCGGAAAGTGTGGGGCAGAGTGTCTTAACACTAAGCTCGCTCTGCCTACAGCTGCCTACGCTGTGTCCGCATGTCTGCTATATGCGGACACAAGTTAAATAAAAGTTTGCATTGTGAAATATATTCACTTCTCAGGTGCTCTTTTTATTTGTCAAAGGTGTCGGGCCGGACACTATAAATCTCTTTGCAGTAAGTTTAAAAGCCGTAGAGCCCAATTCGCAACGAATGAAATCACGGCCTGCTAAAGTATATTTCACCCTTTTGACGACACATTATGTACATTTGCAGCGCGTAACGACACGGGCACGGCTCACAATTTCCATTAAGGCGCGCCGGAACAGGAACGACCCAAATTTCTGCCACCCTTGTCCAGATTTCAACTTTAAACGCTAACGAACTAAGAACGACAGTCGCGTGGGTATTGGGTTCATTTGTGTTAAAAATCATAGCCGTGGTGCCGCGGCCCGTGTAACACATATCGTATTAGCAAAGGACGGTATCTTACTGCAATTAGCCTCAGCTTTTTGGGTGCGCCGGTTGTGTGGGCGTCGTTTATTTTAATGCAATGGGAAACAAAACGATGCTATGAATGGGAGAACTCTTATAAAACATTTTTACAAATTTTAAGTCCAAATGAAAACTCTTAACACGTCGGAATTCTCGACTCCTTTTCATACTTGCACAGCTAACCCTTTTTAACTTTTGTGCCGTCATTCACTATTTTCTTTTATTTCTTCAGTAATTAGTAGGTAGGTAGGTATATGAGGAGATTTTATAATAAAAATAATTTAAATAAAATTTTGCAACTTCATATTATAAGCTTTTAAATAAATTATTCTCAAGCGTATAATATCGTGACATTTAATGTTTATAATGTTTTTTGTAAAATATAGTTTTTTTTTGCTTTAATTTTTATTCCACACATAGCAAGGATAGGCAGAGGGAACCTAGGAAACTAATGTTAAGATTCTCCGTTCCCATTAAGACATATAATTAAAATGAATATAAATATATTATATCTAAAGCTTCTTCTACGATAGTAGAAGCAAGTACAAGCAAGTAAAACGAACAGATTGTACTTGAAAGCACGTGGGGAAGGAATTAAGCCTGCTTATCGCAAGGCAGCGTAGGATAATTATTTATTAAAATTGTTGCCATACCAGCCCCGAGCCGCGACCATTTCAACATGTTATTAGCTACAGTGAAATTCTCGGCATAGTGTAGAGTGTCCATTGCAGTGTGCACAGATTGTGGAAATTGATTTTTTTATTAAGTTTTGTTAACTGTTTACAGCAGTAAATGTATTTTTTACTGGAGGCACGTCCTCCTAATTGCTTTGAATAAGTGTGATCTAAAATATTTCGGCAGTTATGTACAATCGTATGTACATACAATTAAAATGTCATTATACAAGTAAAATGTCATTTTAAAAATAATTCTAGCTTTTGTTTAGTTACTTGAGACTTTGTGATAGAATATTATAACCTTATCATGGTATCTGCACAAAACTGTAAGATCATGGTTACCACATGGAGGGGTGCACGTCGTCACTTCGTCTGGCTCGTTGCCTCGTTGCCTCGTTGACGAATTATCTTAAATTTATTCACGCCATTATTTGCAACTTTATTCTATTTTTAGTGACATATGTAGCTAATTAGTTTAGTTAGTTTTGATTTTACGTGGCTTATCGTCTTATCGTGGTATATTTAGGGTAGATGATGAGAAAAGCAAATATCAAAACACTTTCTTCTTTAGAGACAATGTATTTTGTAATAATAAATTAGGTAATAAGGTTGATATTAGTGCCTTAAATAACAAGTATTAACGCTAACACACTTTTTTTAACACACTTTTACTATTTAAAGAGCAAAGGGCGTCTTAAATTTAATCTCTCAGTAAAAGCGATGTAAACGAGAAGAAAAGTAAAAGTCCTAAATAAAGGAATGAAAAACGAGCACGTAACTCAAACTCACACGATAAGCTAGCATTTTAATCTCTTTAAGTGTAGCAAGGAATCGAGTATTTGCTTTACTTTTACTTATATATTAAAATGAACATTGAAAATATGTTTCTCTAGTGCTAACATGCTTCATACACTTTACTTTATGCTATACATTTTCTCAATATGATCTCACCGGACTAAAAAAGGATATTTAAATATTTGTTGTAAACTAATGGTTCACACGTAAATCCCCAGGATTCTATAATGACGCAATATTTTGTCATATTTATTGTTACTCTTGCAATATCCAGGCTAGCTAAATAACTACAAGGTGTTAGAGACACGTTCAGATGTTGAAGAAGAAGATGAGGGATAAGACTTCATGAGATCATGAAGTCTTATCCCTCATCTTTGCTATCTTTAGGGTACGCAACTTCTGAATTATAGTTATTTACTACTTATTGAATGTTGTTGTTAGTATGATAACAACATTCTATAAGTAGTAAATTCCCGTTGGCCTACAATTTTGAAATTGTGAACTCTTTTACTGACAAGCTTAAGTTTGCAGACAAAGGCACTCATTTTGTATGAAATGAACCAATAATATAAGTTTGTAATTATTTTTTGTATGAATTTCCCTTTATTTGTAATATAAAATCTAACTTCGTGCCAAATTTCGTAGCTGTCAACGGGAAGTGCCCTGTAGGTTTTGATTATGCGGTGGATTTTATACAAAATGCAGCAACATCGTATCTTTTAACTGCGTTGACTTAGAAGCTTAATCTTTTTTGTGTTTGAAGGGGACCATAGACCTGAATTTAAATAATTCAGAATTCAGATTGATACCTCCACGCGATCTCGAGATAAATGGTCTTGAAGGACGCACCGGCCGACAAAGTAAAATGCAAAGGCATTCAACATATTTAATTCGCATTAGCTTGCACATAACTTGCAACTGTCAACAGGCGTGTTAACACAAAAAAATTAATGACGGCGTGCACTTCGCTAACATTATACGAATTTTATAAAATTTTACTCAAACAATGGCAAAATTTATAGAACTGATGCGATTCTTACTCGACGGGGCGCGCCACGTGACGTCACGATGAATCATTGTTTACAAAAAGCTCTTAGATAATAGAAGTTTAGTTCATTTCTATTTACTTTGTTATGTTTCAGTTATAGTAATAACTAATAACATTAATGTGTTTAATTTTAAAATAAAATTTCTACTAATATTAAAGTTTATATATCGAGTAATCAATAAGGTATTTACAATTATATAAATTCATGGAGTATACTTTTAAAAGAAGAAAATGAAAAACTATATAAATTATATTTTCTTTAATTGTTTATTTGTCTCTTCTTTAATAATTATATATTTTAAACATAATAAAACCTGCAGAAATAAAACAATTTATAATTTAATATATCATTTAAAAGAAATTAAGTTAATTTCAATGTAATTACCTTAAACGCAATGCAAATGAGGTGTCACATGTTTGTATGTAATACCTACCCACGGTGTGACGGTGCAAACAGTATCGCAAAAAAATTCCAAATTGACATTTTAAAGCGCATTCTTCGCACGGATTGTGACGTGCGAGCGTGCGACTGTAATTGAGTTTATTCTGCCCCATTGTTTATAGACATGATATGACGCCAGGTCGTGCACGATCAAAAATTCAATTACAAAATTCGCCATTTCCTCGTCCAAAATTTACTGAACGCCAACAATTTGGCCACGTAACCTGGGTGCATTACATTAATTTCTAGTTGAGAGCTCGGGCATTAATTTGTGTCTAGCTCCGGAGGGAAACCGCAAAATACTAGTTCCGTTGCTATTCATAATAAAACCGGTGCAAGCCGCTAAGTGCTTCAACATCTGGGCACCCGGCACAACGAAATACTATTACTATGACAAAGAGCCGTGAAATAGTGCCGTCGTTCAACTTTACTTTGGCTTGTGCTCTCCTCGTAAGATTAAATATTTTGTATCTAATTCAACTTTTGAAGTCCCGTAAGGGGGATATTTTGCGATAGTGGAAACTCATTGTACATAATATGTTATATATTGCATTTTTTCATTCCAGTCCTAACAAACTTGTATAATAACATTTTCTATGTAATGGGGAACATGTTATTTTTTTTTGTCGAAAATTTCAAAGTTCAAATTATATTTTGTCAGTGTTTGGCCACAGTACTAATCAGATTATCATTTGAGTAGCTGGAAAATCAGTTCGAATCTATGAGCCTCATGATTATGTAGATTTAGAAGAAAGAACTGTGCTCTTCATATGCACCTCTCGGAAAATATTTCTTCAATTACGGTAAACTGAAAATTTAAAATGAATATCTAGAAATAGTAAAGTGCGCACTTTACTTTCAGGATTTAATGTAATTTATATTAATAATGTAATAGAGACTCGAGTACTTTTCAGAAACAGCCGTAGAGTTCGTCAGATGTTATTTGATATTTAACGTTCAAAGTGTTAAATATATTTCAATCTGTAGAAAGCTTGTAAAAGCTGCTCTATTTTAAACAAGTTAATTTGGTGTAATTTTAATGCGGAATTTTAATGTTGACATTTTTATTCTGGTGCAAGTTGGATGACAGAAGTTTTTATGAAAGTCGTAGTTTAGTTAAAGCGATCTCGATAGCGTCTGTAAGTGTGGCCCAAGTTATGTGCGCGCCATAAACTAGGGTCAAACTTGTCGGCACGGATCGATACGCAGGTTCATTTCAACTATCCGAGTTGGGAGTCCGGAGTGCGGACGCACGGCCGCCGCCGCCGGACACGTCGCGTGCCAACTTTAATACAAAAATATCGATTCTTCCACAAAGCCGTGTTACTGCAATCAATATGCCTTTCCGCCCCATGCCTAATTACGCCCACCTACGTCACTCAAACATCCGTAAAAAGCCCAGCGATCAGTCAGTCAGCGCGACCCGCGAGTGCCCTCCCTGAAAAATAACGCGAGCTGAATCATTCAAAGCGCACAGGGAAACGCTTCATTGTAAACGTTTTATTTAATTTTCCCTCCATTTACTTTTTATAATTTCTGCCGGGCATAAAAAACGATCCGCAGGAAGCGCGCACACATGTACGGCTACTCCGACGCACACAGCCGCGGGAACACCTGTCTCGGGAACGAAAGGTGTGCTCGCGCGTGCCGGACAGAGATGACTATACGCGCACGGGGCGCGCGCGAGCGAGAGGCGAGGTGCGCGCGCAGGCCGCCGGCACGCCCGCCGCGCGTCCCGCTCGCGCGACCGCCCGCCCGAGAGCCGTCGCCGTCAGTCTATCGCGCGCAGAGGTAGCGCTCGTACGTGCCGCCCCTTGTCCCGACGCGACCGACACGGTGTCCGTAACTGGTGTTCGGAAAATTGTGCATGTGCGTTTTCCGACGAAGGCAGTGTGTGTGCTAGTGAGATGTGCTGTTGTTTTCTAGGTAACGGAGATCACTAGCGGTTAGAGGCAACCCGACGTGTTCTACGCCGTTAGGGGAACTTATTGGCGCGCTTTAATTTCACTTTTATTAATTTTCCCACGAAGGCTTTGCCGGCTCTCCTAATTTCGTGGATAATATATTTTTTCCATGAAACTTCATCAGCGTAAATGTAAAAATATCAGCATGTAGAGTTCGAGAGCGCGCAACTCTTTTACTGGAAACAAATTTATGATCCGTTAATTGCTCGCGCCGCTTAGATAAGCATAACAAACTAAACGATATACTGTTGTTAGTAGATACTGTGAAATATTTCGCATTGGAATCTACATTTTACACCAAAAATAAAAACTGTTAAGTTAAACTTGAGAATAACATTACATTAATGTAGAATAAAAATTCTTATAAACATTTCATAACAAATGACGCATCTTGATATAAAAAATATTTTATTCCAATAGACAAATTCAAAATAACCATAATAAATATGATTTATATTTTACAACACTTAAAATAAAAAAATCAGAGTCTTGGCAACTTTACAAAAAAAAAGAAAACATTTTATTATAATCTAGAATAAATATTTAAAGAATCCATTCTTTTGATACTTAAGAAAATATTAGAACAAACATAAATATATATTTTAATAAGCTCTACATCGCAAGAAAAAAAAATAAAGAGAAAAAAAAAAGAAAAATACGTTTAATTTTAAAAATATCAACACGCGATTTATTGAAAATGTTTAGAATAGGCAATACAACTAACAAATTATAAAAAAAAACTGAATTATAACAGTCACTGTCGAACAAAGCGTCTATAATTGATTACAAAAGACTTTTGAACCTTCACAATATACACCCTTACCACATTAGGTAATTGATGTCAATGAATAAAAGAGAACCGAGAACTCGCGTCATCATTAAATTTAAGTACTTAAGAACATTATGAGAGGTTAATCGAATTAGATAGACTCTACCATCTCAGACTGGGGAATGAGCGCATAGAATCATAGGATCTTACATTGGATGTAATAATGTAGAGAAATTTAACATATACGATTTTAAGTATAATTTTACAGCTTAAAGGCAAAAACAAGAGGATATATATTATTTACCGATAGTATATACATAAATATTTGTACATTTGAACGTACCATCATATAAGAATCATATAAGAGTAATTATTACGATTCTAAACTAAACTGATGCAATTAAAGAAAATGACAAGGAAAAAGTAACATTAGATACAATTTAGTAACTACAATACTTCTAAGAAGGAAATACATTCGTGGTACGCCTTACGACATGCTATGTTGTTATTACGCTGTTACAAAAAATTGTGTACCATTCTCCATTATTAGATATAATGGACGTAGAGTCGCCAATGTTCTAAGTTACTTCTTGTAAATATTATTACATAAAACAGAATCTTTTGGAATATAATGAACATTTTTAAATATGTTTTTCTAATACATTTCTCCTAGAGTTGTGAGAGATTGGTTTATATTACAATACAGAAATTATTATAATATTATTAAATGCTAAACCATTCGAACAATATCATAGTCGATATTTTCTTCGATGTATAGTGAGAAAACATCCTTTTAAAATTAGAATTTATAAAATGTATTTTTTTATGAATAGCAAATAATGCCCTATAATGTAACCACACAAATTGTTGCTATTTATAAATAAATAGCAATTTGGGCGAATATCGTAAGATATTTGACTGTTTCGGTAATAAAACTAGCAAAAACGGATAAATGAATATTACATTGCTAAATAATGACGGGATGGGACTAGGACGCGATTAGATATTGTTAACGGACTCTAATAAATTTATATTTGTCGAATATAAAACCTCCTATTTAAAGAAGAGGTTGTATATTTTTAATTATCTTCCATTTTTTTTCTTTTTAGCTTCATACTTAAATATGAAATTACCAAGTAGGCTGTTTGCTAGAAATAAAATTTAAAAAATTCTATTATATAAAATGCTCAAGTTTAGCAAGTTATTGTCAATAAAATCAATTTACCTATTTAAATATAAGTAAATTTTGTTACGTTATATTCTTTTATGCTTCAATATGCATATCAAAATTTATGCAGTTGTAAACAAAGCTGGTGAACGTAAGCTATTGTTCTTCAGTGGCTGCTGATAATCGAAAGTATTTAAATTTCATTATTACGCTTTCACATTGCACCATCCATTACTTGTAACAATACTTAAACTATTGAAACTGGAAGAAGTTCCAAATGGAAAGTGAAAACATGCTTGAAAATGTTATTCTGCAAACAGATTCTAGCGGGCTTAAATTTGTTTAATGCATTTTAATTTCACTAAGTAAATAGTAGGAGAAAAGTAAAAGCAAATAATTAAGGCGTATTCTCCCCCAACATGACGCATTGCAGTATCAAAATGACCCGCGGAGTTTTATTTATTATAATTTAGGCTTTTTTTTTATTCTACGCCTGTAGTCCTCATCCAAGTCCACATCACGACTACATTTTTTTATAGTTTTTCTATGCTCGTAAACTTTGTCGCCATAATTACAGACGAGCGAGTCCATTCTGACTAGTTACTTGTATGAAGGCCCGTCATTGTGCCTTGTTGCGTCACGACATGACAAGACCGCAGACGAATGTCCATGAGAGCGGCTAATAGTTAGCTGGTTAAATTAATTGTGCTTGATATTTTTGTAGGCGTTCTAAATATTTACAATACTATTTAAAAAGCTACTCAGCTTCAGGCTGTATCCTGCACACACCAGGGTAGGCAACTATACAAAATAATGCAGCTATTTCGAAATTTGTAAATTCTTATAATTCACGCACATCTTAGATAAGGACCTAACTAATTTTATTAGTAAATGATGTTAATATAGACTTAGCTATTGATAAATTGAACCAAAAAGCATTAATATTTATTTATACAAGTGCAATTTAAATGCGATAATTTTCGCACCAGCAAGCATTTAGTTTGTATTGGTGTTCCAAAGGTGTAAGCGATCGAATAACATTGATTGGCAATAAAAGTATTGCTCAGTCACGCTTTCTGTCTTTCGACCTTCTTAAGTTCTTACAATATAGATAATAAAGATATGAACAATTTGTTAAACGGTACAATATTTTATTTTATTGCCAATCAATATATTTTAATACCTTTGATTGTCTGTCTGGTTTTGGTTTGGTAGTTATTGACAGCTTATTAAGCCAAAAATCGCAAGCTCTACTTTAATGAGAAGGCAGGACAAATAGACAGAGTTTTTGTAATTATCAGGTGGTATGTTATTCTCGTCGTAAGTGAGTAAATGGGTACAATTTAGGCCACTGAAGCTTCACCGCTCAGTCTGATTCAACACTTCGTTGTGGCAATTAGATTCAATTTGAGACGTGAAGGCTATGGATATGAGAGTGAAGCTAACAATGGTTTATTTCTCTCGATATTAGTCCAAACACGCAGAATGACGAAAGCCCCCAAAAGTGCTAATACCCTCTGGTGTTTTCATAATTAGCCAGTAAAGACAGTAGTTTTCTCTTTTCACTTTAGCATGTATCCATTAATTCAATTTAAAAATTGTATTCATTTTTACTGCCAATATAAACAACTTTCATTTAATATCGAAATTTATATGGGATGGGAGGACCGCATTATATAGATTGTATCATCGAATATCTGTAATGTGTTCGAATATTTTGCGTATAGCTTTGAGGTTATTTCAGTCGAAATTTCATTAGGTGAATGGTTCAATTGGTCGACAGAACGTTGCAGTTAATTGAATGGGCTAGTTTGCGAGCCATATGCAACAGTAGATATCACAATATCTCTTAATCAAGATGGATTTTAGGTCATTTGCCTAATTTCATTTTGAAATATGTTAATATTATATTTTGGATGATATAAATAGAATATATATTAAATTTTAACGACGAATCAGACGTTATTACACTCTCACAAAGAAATTTTAAGGGAAGTTCAGTCTTCAGAAACCCTTTGCTTATTCATCTCCAAAATAACTCGTAACAACCAACCGAAACTATTTCTTTGTGCCCAACCTCATAGTTTCCGAATTAAACTAGTCGAGGGTTTGTGTGTGCTGTTGACCGAGATATCAGTTGAAGCTGGCTTGTATTTGGATATTATTGAAAGAATATTCTGTAAGAAAATACATATATAAAGAAACATTTAAAAATATAATAATATAAAGAAAACAATTAATTTAAAAAAACTGTCCCTTTTATTTTATTTGAAGTGGACTAGGTAACTTAGTGACAGATCACTTTGCTCTCTGTCATAGATATTTGTATTAAAGTGCACATTATGATTCAACTTGGTCGTGCTCAAATAATTTGAATAGATTCTTCAATACATAATCCAATCAATATTTAGTGGCAGGCTGACGGCTCGCTAATCGACTTATTTGTAAACCTTTCTACATATGGCTTCTATTTCTACGGTCATATAATATATGGTGAATGTTTAATTATGTTGTAAAAATATAAATATGCTTTAAAACAATATATTATTTAATTTTTTATTAACTATTTATAATTATGAAATAATTCTCAATTGCGCATTTTATAAAAAAACCGTTTTGAATAATAATCTTAATAATTTCTACTATTATAAAGCCAGACATAAAATATTTTTATTTTGTTTAGTAAAATCAAATAGACTTTGTTTACAGCCCTATAAGTTATAACATATCAAAGCGTCGACGAAGTTAAGGATCTCCCGAGACTTATAATAGATGGGAACTGGAAAAGTTGTCCGGACTTATTTACCGACTTCACCGCAGCATAAATACTTCTGGATTAAAGTGTTCAGCGGTTAAGAAAATATAAACCGGGCGTATAAGATTTTTTTAATCATGATGTACTTCTGTACTTGCTTGTACTTGTAACTGTAACAAAATTCGATTCTTTAAAAATATCAGATATAGGGCAAATATGAATTAGTAGTTTAAAATAATTCTTCCTCACCGTGTTATTTGCATTTGTTAGTGTATGGATATACTTGGAACTAGGGTAGGTCATAGTGTTTCTAAATAATTTAGAAGGATAATTGTGTAATGACATTGTGCAGACGATTGAATCGTTTAATCGTTAATTGCGTTTAACGCAATATAACAAATTTAATTCAATACTATGATTTGATCTAGTGTAAAATTATGCAGATTAGGAGTTCGACATTCTTGTGGTTGCAAATTATTATATGCTTATGTATGCTGTCGTTAATAAATACAATAAGGTTTATAATTATTGATTATTAAACAATTGTACGCTATATAAATAAATTTCATTTTTGCTTTATGTACCTACTATATGAATACAAAAAAATAGTTTTGTTTGTAGATTTTACCCGAAAATCAATTTCTCAGTTTTTGATTTTATTAACTCAAGTTAAATTATATGATTGCAGAGATAGTTCAGTTAGTTTTAGACAGTAATTGCAGTTATGCTGAGCGAGTTAGATATTTGCCTGCCTAATCAGGAGCTTGGCACACTGTTCTAAAGTGCCGATCTGGGGGTTTTGGAACTAACCAATCAAGCATAATTTTATCTATTGAATATTGAAAAAATAAAGTAAATGTTAATTAAAATTAAAGTAAATATAGATTTTATGAATGAATTACATTATTAAATTAAGTAAGGATATAATATATGTATATATTTGAAAAGTGTTATACAGTCGAAATGTGTAAAAAGAGCTTCATTTAAATTTAAAAAAGGTGTATTTTATTTCCTCCTTATTTATAACATAGAAGTTCAAGTTCAAATCTTTAGTTTTTTGTTCACAACTTACTCACGTTTGGAACAAAAAGGTGACCTTCGTATGTCTAGTTAAGCTCACGTGACCGTGTGCGCGGGGTACTTAAATATTATGTAACTATTTATGAACTATAATAATTTTTACTATTTCATTTTTCTAATGTTATTTCCTTTACATTGGTTTGGTCTTGTAGAATAAAATAATGTTCTAATATAATTGAATACTAGGCTGTAACGTAAAACTTTTTAACAGACACATGTGTTTTGTCATTTTTACTTCAACAAACATATTGAATGCATATACGAATTAAAACATATCGGCTGGAAATTGTAATAAGTCATGCTTATATTACAAGAAAAAATATAATAGACTTAACTAAAACTAACAAAGTGAGGAATGTTAGATAATGATATCCATACCTATATTATAAATTCGAAAGTAACTCTGTCTGTCTGTCTGTGTGTCTGTCTGTCTTTTACCCAATCAGGGCCAAACTGCTAATTTAATTGTGATAAGATACTCATATAGAGATACTTGAGGGTCTCGGGATGAACATAGGATAATAAATTTGACATGCAATTTATTCCGCCATGTTAATAACAACCGTCGCTATGCGACCGTTGCTAAGTAACGATTTGCAAAGTTTGTTGTTAGAAAACGTCACCCAAAATGAGCTTGCTTAACGCATCTCTCTATTGAAAGCTGAAAATAATTTCATAAATATATTTAATAAATATCCGTATAGTTCCAGCGGGCGTAGCCGCGTTCGGGTCCACTAGTAGAATTATAAAATATGCGATCTACAATGTGACCACTCAATTAAAGAACGAAATTAATTTGATGTGTCGTCATTGTTTAATTTATATGTTTCTAGGTGTTTATCGCGATGACTAACAAACTAAATGACCGGCAACACCCACGTACATGTGCAATCGTCTGTGTGTGAGATATAAAAGACCTTTGTTCAATGAAAAAACATCTCAAAGTAGTTTACCCCAGAATTTATTCTAATATGCAACATGCATTCCGTGTATTTTATATTAGTCTAGTATTTATGGATACCTACTGTATGCAAAGGGTTGCTTGGTTCAGTTAATATGAATTCTGATTTTAGTAAAATTTCAATGTCATCATACTAAGATCGTCTTGTTTGTACGTGATATTTAAAAAAATATTAAAAGACAAAGATCATCCGCTATCATAGCTACTAAAACAACCACCCACTACACCTAGAATCTACATCAACATATGATTTCATGCTATAGCTTTCTACTTTTCAAAGCGCGGGTGAAATACACCAGAGAGTGCTTTCCGATTTATCGATAGAGGGTGGTAAGAGGCTTCTCTTACTAATTGGACTCTGACAGAATGTGAGGTATTTTGAATTATCATTTGAGTCGATAGGTATATCGGTATATGTATTCACATCGGGTTGCCTTTACGTGTTTAGTCGTCGTCTATATCTTGCTTTAGTAATGGAATTTTCATGTATTTTTTCTTTTTTTTTCAGGATCAGTTTACATGCAGAACATCGATCAGCACGAATGAGAACAAAGTGCTCAAGCGCTAAAATAATAAAGAACAATCACTTATCGGTGTTTGGAAACCTTTAAGTTTTAACGAGCGTAGCCGATAAGTCAATTAATTCATAACACAACGTGCGTAGTGCTGCGCCGTTGTCAACATCCTATATCGATATCGTCGCGTAGCGCGCGCTCATTTCTCCTGTCTGACAGTTGGTCAGTGCTCGCCGGAGTCGCGCGACTCGGCCAGCACGCCCCGACACAGCCGTGGATAACCTCGGCCAGAGCCCCCTCCCGGTGAAGAGGCTGCACGAAGCGCTTCAGAGTGCGCAAGTGAAGCGGCAGCGGCTCTCCCCCCCGTACCCCGCGACCGGCGCGCCCCTGCATCCCATCCACCAGCTGGCCGTGCACCAACACATCAAGGTGCAGCAGAGTATAGTGCAGCAGAGCATCGTGCAGCAGCACCAGCTGAACCTGGCCCACCAGTCGCTGCAGAACCTGCAGGCACAGAGCTTGCAAGCGGTGCAGACGGTGCAGACGACGGGCGCGAGCGTGCAGCAGCCGCCCGGACCCGCGCAGACGCAGGGCGCGCCCTCGCCGCGACCTGCCTCGCCGCAGCATAAGAACATGGAGCTCGCGCTCTGCCAGAGCATGGACTCAGTCAACACCGCCACCACTGAGGAAGAGGTAATTTGTACTTTATTTTTTTTAATAATATGAGATTGCTAGTTGATCATCATCATCAATATTCTTTTAAATAGTTACAGTAATAATAACTGATTTTTTTAAACATATTCTTATATTTGAAAATGAGAAAGTATTGCGAATCTGAAAACGTCTTCGTTCGTCAATAATCAGAATATATGAATAAGTATATAATGATTCTGGATATATTGAAATTTATCTATTTACTTTTTAAATCGTTACTTACTATATATTCAGTAGTTTACCTTCAAATATATAACGATATAAATATTAACTAATTAGAATGAACACTTTGAATTTGAGGTTCTATAAAATTTTGTATAAACAAAGACATAGATTTCCGTTTATAATTAATTTAACAATGGCCACTAATGCTATTTGATTTGCTGTGTCGGACGAGACTTTATGTATCATTTAAGTGATTTGTCATCGAACAATCGCAAAGTAATATCAAAGAGGTACGGCGGGAGCCATCACAATGGAGAAAACGCTCGGGTATACAATAAGCATTTACTAACACAATAAAAGGAAATTTTCCTCGCCACTATTGCAGTAGTAATGAAACATTATATATTGCATTGTAGTTTTTCTCTCCGCTTAGTTGTTATAAATAAATTTATAAAACATATTAATAAAAACAAAATATATTTATATTATCGCACAGTGGAGTGCGACCCATCGTGGTGCGGCACCTATCTGTAAACTCTATACTTGTGACCTGTGGGATAGATCCCCATAGACTCCCAATGGCCTATTCTGATATCATGAGCAGACAACAAGGCAAAATGCAATTGCAATTGTATTACGCCATTAAACATACAATGTTTTGAGTGGAAAGTGGGAAACGTAGTGTCTTGCCAGACAGAGTGAAGCGTGTAAAAATAAAATGAAATGTAGTTGTGTGAGTCTGATGATATACATATAACTTAATTTAGTTACTACACAGGACAAAAAAAAAATTAGCGCCAGGTTGTGGATTCGATTCTCACTCAAGAAAATTAATTGTTTAATATTTTAATTAGAATTAGAGAATTCTGGTGAAGAGGCAAAGCGCGGCGATGAGTTCCGCCTCTCAACACGCAATGTCTTCAGAATTCGGCGAAGCAGAAGCGGAGTGTTTTAACACTAGGCTCCCTCTGCCTACCCTGCTGCATGTGGGATACAGCTGAAAAATATACAGGAAAAAATATAGAGTCCCGCGCTCACACTACATTGACTTTACAATAAAATATCTTTATCGATATGTCAAAAACAGCTCTAGTCTAGCGTTGCAATTGCGTTTTATTTCTGTACAATGGCTAACGTTGTGCTAAGATGATAAGTCGTGTAATATTGAATCTATTTATGAACTAGTTTTTATAATGAAACGTCATACTATACTGCATATTTTTTAAAGTATGCATATAAAATATGCAATAATATATTTACTGCATATTTTAAATAATTATTATTTTATAAAAAGTAAATTATCTTTTGTTCAATATAATTTTTTTATGGTTTCTATGTTTTGTTTTGTAATTAATTTGAAAATACAGCGTAGGTATTTCTTTCTAAGGTATATTACGACTGGCATGTATTTAGCGTATATATGAAATAGTCTAGCTGTGGTCTTCCATATTGAATTACATTTTTAATATTTTGGTTTAGTTCACTAATTAGATTTCGACATATACATTTTCACATATTTGTGATTGATATCAATCATTCTCTACCTCTAAGTATACCTACCAATACAAAAAGGCAAATACGACATTTTTAAATAACATCATCCGTTTCACTGCTCTTTTGAAGTAACCAACAACACAATTACTTTAAATCACATTCCGAAGAAATAAAATTCTTCTAGAAGTTAACAGTAAAAGCGAACGGAGCCTTAAAGGAATAGCGATAAATTCTTCAACATGAACCGCCAGCAGGCGAGAAGTGGGCAGCGGTTGTGTTAGCGAGACAAATAGAGTGGATGTCGCCCGCCTCGTCCCGTGCGGGGGCAGCTTTATAAATTGATTCCTATCCACTAGCGTTGTTTCTCCCTTTGTTATGAAAAAACTGTAAATACATCTAAGTAGAGGGTGCTTAGTTGTGATTTCAGCATGAAAATTGTGAATGGAATGCTTTGAAAAGTGTATTTTGTGTTTTGATTTGCATTGGCTCACTTTTCATTCGACTTTTATTGCGCATTATGCTATTATGCGGATACTAGTGCGTGAATTTTCATATAAATTAACAAGATTGTTATCTAAAATCGTGCTTATTAGAGATCGCTTATTAATAATTAGTAGAAGTACAGTTTTGATTTATATATCCTACAAAACATAACTACTATACAAAAAGAAATGAAAAAAATATTAGTTATTTTTGATATCGTATATTTTAGGAAAAGTAAACAGTAAAAGATTTAATGAAAACAGACAATATTACTTTTAGCTTTTTACAAAATTTATAAAAAATTAAACATAACGGGATTTGAACTCCGCCTCTTGAAAAGTCTCCCACACACTCAAATGTATAATAAATAATATTCTTTCCATGGATAATTCAAAGTAATTATCTTTGGGTAGCGGAAATTTGTAAAAATTACAAAGATGCCAACAAGATTAGGTAACATGCGTAATTGAAGTTCGAGGTAGCTTTATATAGCGACGTTATATTTAAGGGCTATATGCAAAGTAGATTCCAGACCACAGTCATAACATAAACTGCGAAATAATAATTAATTTGAAAGTTCTCGTTACGCGAAGCGAGTTTGTCCAGCGCGTTTAGAAGTTGTCTGCGTCGCTTTGATGTGAATTCATGCACTAAGGAAAGGGGAAGGATTACAGGCGAAACCCTTTGCAAGTAGTGTGGGCGCAATCACTCAAGCGATTGATACAGCCGCACCAAGGCGTGTCATACTTGCGCGTTATGGGCACCAGGTGGAACATTCTGTGGGCTAACTATCTTTAACATATATATGTATGTATTAATGATATATATATCCATACCCATATTATAAATTCGAAAGTAACTCTGTCTGTCTGTCTGTCTGTCTGTCTGTCTTTTACGCAATCAGGGCCAAACCGCTAATTTAATTGTGATAAAATACTCATATAGAGATACTTGAGGGTCTCGGGATGAACGTAGGATACTTTTTTTTCTCATATTTGTAGTATTTTCGATATATACCAATATATTAAAATATTTATTAATTTGACATACAATTTTTTCCGCCATGTTAATAACAGCCGTCGTTGCTAAGCAACGGTTTGCAAAGTTTCTCTGAAAACTGTAAATAATTTCATGAATATATTTAATAAATATTCTTATAGTTCAAGCGGGCGTAGCCGCGTTCGGGTCCACTAGTAGGTATATAAAAAAAATAAGTAATTCTCTTAAACATAATATTTTGATAATCATTAGCGCATTTTATTGTAATATGTTAATACAAGTTCATAGCAACAATATTTTAAATTTTCCCTTAGCAAAGTTTCTGAAAATATGCAAGAAAGTACCTACCTTATTATAAACTAGTGGACCCGGACGCGGCTACGCCCGCTTGAACTATACGAATATTTATTAAATATATTTATGAAATTATTTTCAATATTCAATAGAGAGATGCGTTAAGCAACCTCATTTTGGGTGACGTTTTCTACAACGACAGTTGTTATTAACATGGCGGAATAAATTGCATGTCAAATTAATAAATATTTTAATATATTAGTATATATCGAAAATATTACAAATATGAGAAAAAAGTATAGTATGTTCATCCCGAGATACTCAAGTATCTCTGTATGAGTATTTTATCACAATTAAATTAGCGGTTTGGCCCTGATTGCGTAAAAGACAGACAGACAGAGTTACTTTCGAATTTGTAATATAGGTATGGATATACCTATTAGAAGTAGGTTTTTTACACAAAAGTCTGTTTCAACGTTTCTCAAAAGTCCTTAACGAGAACTTACGTTTCTGTCGTAATCGTAGTGCAGTCAAATGGAGTGGACTCACAGATTGATGTCATTTTTGATGATCACTAGGCAACTTTCCAAATGCGTGAACGTTGAAATTATGTGGAAAATGACCGCAGCCAGGCACCACGGGAAATGGGATTTTATCGTCAGTATCTTATAGAACAAATCTTGCAATCAAACGCGGTCGCTTGTTTTCAATTTATTGGAATTTATAAATCAATGTCTTTATTTGCCTTGTATCAATATAAAGTAGGTCAAACACACTAAAGAGTAACGTATGCATGGATATAATATTATATACCTTTTAAAAATGTTAACTCGATAACTTTAAATATACACGAACAAAAAATTTTCGGTATTCTTTATAAGAATAGGTCTTTCATCACATGAAAATTTAAGCGTGTTTCAACAATTGTGGAAGCTAACAAACTCAAACCTCCAGGCATAAATTATTATTTGGTCTAGACCAAACAATATGTGAATTCAGATTGAATAGCTAAGTAGCTACATGGTTTGTATTATATTAATATTTCATTTCCATGAAACCCAATGTTTAATTGTTATACTCGAATAGTTACATTAATAAAATGTATACGAGTATAACGTACACCCCAATACTTGTTGACGTATTAATGTTGGAATTCTTTGATACTGTAAAAAAGTAAAGGAAATTCTTATACAATTAATTTTATAAATAAAACATTAAATAAATCAGCTTCACGCTGTATCCCGCACACAACAGGGTAGGCAGAGGGAACCTAGGGTTAAGACACTCCGTTCCCAAACTACCGCCGATTTTTTTATATAATAGATTAAAGTTTCTATTCCTCAGTCTCCTATTATTATTTTCATTCACATATCCATTTTACCCACTTTGCAATAGTAGTGTATTATAATGTTCCGCAAAACATGGTAGATGTAAAGATAATAACTGGTTGACGTGAGGCAGTGAGGCAGTGAGGCAGCGAGGCAGGGGTGCTGACGGGCGCGGTCGGCGCCGGCGGGTCTGCCTTCACTGGCGCCAGCACTGTCTAGCGTCACTTTAAATGTTTGCTAGGGTTTTATATTTACATTTGAGGAGCTCCTTGTGTCTAAATATAGCAACATTGTAGGAAATAAATTATATGGTTTCTTTAAGTAATTAATACTAATCTTAAAATATACTAAAATATTTTTTGCAATTCATATACCTACAATAAACAAACGGGAACTTGAACTGTTTTTATGCAATGGTTGCAGAGCAAAAATAGAAAGAATTAACAATAAATAAATTGTAAAGATAAGAGTAGAACAATATATTATATTATACAATTTATTAAACTTACCTGAAAATATTATCTTCATCTTTATGTAAATACCACTAAGCTATTTCAATTTAATGATATTCCTAAGTACCTGTTATAAAGACGTCTGACGGTAACCCCTTTCCAGGATCGGATCGCCGATCGATTGACCAACTAGTCGCCGGAATCGGGTAACGGCCGCGCAGACAGTAGGTACCTGTAAGGTTTCCTGAAACCTGTAACTACTTTTGTTTTAGTTTGTTCACATGTTGCAACACTTTGTGATTGTTACTGTAATTATAACTTTAGTAGAGTTTTGTGTACTATTTTTTTATTTATTTTGTCATTTAAAAAGCCAAACCTGTATAAAATTTACAGCTCTACACGTATTAATTAGTACAAGAAATGACTTCTTATATCTCTATCTATAAAGAAATGTTTTATATTCTAATTTTCAAATGTAAATAAAATACCTATACAGTAAACTAAAATCCAAACGCTTAAGAAGAACTCTAAAATACCGCCCGCGAGATATCTCCATTGCCACTGAAGAGAAAATTATTAAATCACTCGAACTCGATCGCGGGGACATTCTTCGAACGAATTGAACAGAAGAACTCTCGTAGAGCGGAATATAGACACCTCAACCGCTCCAACAGTTTGTCCATCTAATTTGTTCGGCGGCGCTCGACTGTAAAAACAAATAGCCGTCTCACATTCCCCCTTCTCAACAATAAAGACAGATATATTCTGATAAAGAGAGGAAAAAGCAGTTCAGTTTCTTTAGAGTTGGTTTTGCGATTTGTCAATGTACCATCACCAGTTGACTTAGTTTAGTTTTGCTGATCACCTAGTCTTATTTGTTCTATATTAGGTGGTCTCTTTGTAATTATTAATCATGCTTCATCTAATGTTCTCGGTTTGGGGTTAGTCGTGGCAAAGTTTTAATTGAATTTGTTTGTCGATTTTGGCTTTTTGACGGGAGCGTGTTGCGGCTTCAAAACAATTTTTAGGTAACGCTTTACAGAATTTCGCTTATGAATTCACCTGTCCCCCAACTTTAGTATACGTTGATGTTTTAGAAGGAATATATCAACTTTACTTTAATTATAAATAAAGAAGATTGTTTTATAATTAAAGCGCAGGGCTCACAGTGTGACTGTAAATGTGATAAGTTGTGGGCTCGATTCCAACTTTTTTCCCATTCATTTCTTCGCTGTAATGTCATCAAAGTGCAGCATTGACTCCCGACACTTACCACGCAATGCCTCCAGAATTCGGCAGAAACTGGGGAACGGAGTGTCTTAACACGTTTCTCTTTCCTCTGCCTACCCTGCTGTGTGCGGTATCCTGTATACCGCACACAGCAGGGACTGAAAAAAATATTATGAAACTGAAAAAAATATTAAAAACTTCCTAAGAATCCCATACTTGAGTAATTCCTCCCAGGCTCCCAATTCGCCTTCGCCGAGATATGCACATCCTTTCACTCCTTTATAAAATCCTTAATTATTCAAAATTCCCTTCTTATCTTCGCTCCCGGTTTCATTTACTTCCCACTCCCACACGCTCTAGGCGTTCTTGTGTCATACCGACACTTGACATACCAAAGAGTAACTCTAAATTCTTCCAAAAATCCTTTTCTGTTTATGCCGCATCCCTATGGAACCAACTTCCTAAACCTATCCAGAGAAGTCCATCTATAATGTCCTTTAAATCCCAACTTAAAAAATATCTGCTCGCAACCTTAAACTCGTAAACTTCATATTGTGATTACTTCCACATTGTCATCTCATATATCTATGTATTTTTTTTTTATTATTTTATATATTTATTATATATCTATATGTATATATATGTGTATGTATGAAATATCTATATATTTTATATAGTATGTATATGTATATCGACTTATATATTTGTTTTAATTATGTATTTATATGTTATAATATAATATGTGTATTTTGTTTTGTTTGTGCTTAATTAACTAAATGTCTAAAATAATAACTTAATTGTACTATGATCTCACCCGCTACTTGTAACTCATCCACATCCACTGGTTGGCTGGAAGAGATCTCTTATAGAGATAAGTCCACCTTTGTCAACTAATTTGTATCATATTGTTTTCTTATGTATATTTTGTGCAATAAAGAATATTTATAATTATCTGCCTGATATTCTCAGGACTTAAAGCCATGTATAAACTATTCTTTTATTCTTCATATTCTTACTCTTTGTAAGATATTAAATTGTTTCAATTTATGTTAGCGTTTTATTAAGTATACCGCGTTCGTAGAATGTCTGCTACATATTGTTGGGAAGTTACTTTCATTGTGTTTTTGCGTGTAACTTGAGGTTGTTTCACAGAATTATATGTGTTGTTGACTATTATTTTTAGGCAAGTTATATATAACATCTTGAATGCTTTTTCAAAAAGTGATGTTGTTTTATGAACTTGCTTTACTTCTCCGAATCTTGAGATGGATAACTTAAAACAAAGAAAATATATTATTTTATTTCCTCAACTATGAACAAACGTTTGAACAACTATCACTAAGAGAAATGATCTCAATTAATATGTCATGTCTATAAAGCTGAGGGAAACAGCACTATCGGCTTAAAGCGTGAACAATGGAATGGGCGCAGAGGCTCAGCCAATAACTGTTGCTTGATTCCTCTAACGTTTTGCACCTCGGATTACCGACGCCACGTGTAAACAGAAACTTCACTTCGTCCTGTTCGTTTCGCTACAAGCTGTAGAGGGTGGGATTTATATTTCTTGTTAATGAAATATTTTCACGTAACTATTCTATCCACAACTATTCGGTATATTAATTTTGCATATTCGAATAATACTTTTTAAACTCTTGCATAGCGTTTAGTTTTAAAGATTTCTTAAAATATTGCTTGCTTTTTATATTAAAATGAATTATGGAATATAAATTTAGCGTATATAAAAGTGAACAGTCAAGCTATAAAGCAAATGATCTATAGAGTAAATGGAAAGTGGAGCATATAGTGGTAAACGTTTCCATTGCTGCTCCACTGCCCTGTAAAGGATGTGGCTCGATTATGTTTCTACGTTTAATTATAGATCAGGCTGAAGTTAATAATTTTAACCGACTTCCTTTTAGAACCAAATACAGTTAACGAAATAGTTCTGTTCTTTTTCTCAGCCTGTATATTTATATTAGGCTATTATAATTTTCAAGTTTTCTTTTATTTATTTACGTTGTTTAGAAACGCTTACATTGCGTATTATTATAAAAAAAATGACATATTCTTTATGGTAATTGAATCGGACCGATTATAGAATTAGCAGCTTTTATTGTGTATAGCAATTCGTAGAACGGTAGTGAAGTAATTAAGAGTACTCAGTGTAGTAGGTATTTATTGTGTACTGTGCAAGTACCTTGGCTACCAGCCAAGCAGACTTAGAGCTTCGTGAATCGTACTAATGTGCTTAAGTCGCTAGTATTTGAATGTGACGAATTAACTGAAATAAACAAAAAATATTTGAAATCTGAAATATCCACTTTACAGGCTTGTAGTATTTACCATAAATGAAAAAGAGCGAACAATGTCGACAGGGACCGAACGAACTGTACTATTATACCAAATGCAAGACGAAAAACGGGGCCCGCATTGTGAGCAGAAAATCGAACTTGAATGTCGCGAGACGAAAGGCTCTTTGTGCACAATCAATGGCCCCTCGATTGCTGATAACTTTCTTTGCAGTCTAGAAGTTTGAGTTGGAAACTGCTGGCGGGTATCCGTTCTAGAGTTCTTGTGAGCAGTTTCTAATAATGAAACTGAATCAGATATAGCAATAAATGTATTTATCTTGTGTCTTGTAGGGATAAGTTCTAAGAGGGAAGACAATTAGCGACTAGATTGTCTTTTTGTGACGTGAGAAGGGAAAACTCCTGCATTTCTCTTTTTATAGATTCTCATATGAAAGCGAAATTAGACCTATTGTTAACTTTTGTTAGAGATACAAGAACCTTTTAGTATCTATTGAAATGTCATTTCTAATGTAAGTCACGTTTAATCTTTCTTATAGAACTTATTCGTATATAAGGTAAGTAAACTGTTGGAAATTAATGTATTATGATATTATAACATTAAAATATTTTTCTTAAAAAGTCAAAAGATATTGAATAATCCAATTTATGAAATTCTTATATGAATGAACGATGATTGGACTTCGCTAGTCTACATATTATGTGTAGGTACTTGTACTTAAAGCTTTCCTTACATAGCATTGTGCTTTAAAACTTTAATAGGGATATTAACAACGATTATAATTCAAAATCTGGGGGCATTACTGCAGAAATTAAGATGTAGCTTCGTAGCGGTCACGTACAGGGTCGCCTTGGTGGAAATACGAAGGAGCTCATCGGTCTGGCTCGTTAAGCGTCGGAGCGTGCTTTTATTACAGCAAAGCGTGCGCCGCGCGCAGGCGACACTTGAATATTAAAACGTCAACTCTAGGTCATGCATATTGCCCCGAACCCGATTGTAATCGAGCGTACAGATGAGCGTCACGCACGGTTCGACTCTCCTCTCTGACTCGCCACGTCAGACGACGACCGCAATTTGTCGAGGTGAATAATTTCATCTCTGATGATGTGCCCGAGTGAGAGGCGACGTGCCGTTTGCTATACATCAAACCGGCGATAAGACGCTCCTGTAGGCAAAGGAAACGTTCACTATGAATGTTATTTGGAAGGTAGATTGTAGGCAGTTTCCTGATTCTCGTCTCTTTGTATAAAATATGTTGAAACCAATGATATTTCACGCATTTCCAAATTATGAAACTTACATGTAAGCATTAAACTTTAAAAAGATTTTGTAATATACAAAGGTAATATTTCTTATTAAATAAAATAAATATTCTATAGTTAGTGACTTTATATTTATTTTGATTTACAGATCATCGTACTATTATCTGTTTATTTGTACTTAAATAATAATTATGTATTAACATCCCAATAAGATTCCAATTAGATATGAATCCAATTTTTAATGTAAAAGAATTCAGTTATGATAAAGGTTACTTGTAAATAGTTCTGAAAATAGTTATAAATACCACGTACATTTACTACTGAATTCGTTAGTTTGTTATAGCTACTAAGAAGACGATAAACCAAAGTAATTACGCTCCAGATAAAATGTATCACAATGGAAATGTATTATAGTGATGCGATGTTGCAGACATTATTGATGGGCAAGAATCCACTACAGCTGTTCTAATGTGTTCCGTTGAGTGTTCGTCCGAGTCGATAATTACTTACAATGTAATTACGAAGTGTGCCAACGGGCACTGGGCACTGGGCGCTGGGCGCTGGGCAGTGCTCGACTGCTTGCCCCGGCACTATTGGATACATATTTGATCGGTTTATGCGGTCAATTTAGTCGATGCTATGCGAGACCTACATACACACTCAGGGTCGTGAATGTATGCGTTATTGATTATGATTCTATAATGCTGCTTGGATATTAATGAGAAACCCATTGTTTATTTAGGAAAAGGAGACATGTGAAAGTTGATATTTTTTATTAATTATTAATGGACTTTAAAAGAACCATTATAGTGTATCACTTAACACACTCTTAAATTCGGCACCGTAGTTATATTATTGAATTGAATTGAATGGTCGTAACCATTTAACACATTAGAATTCCACGAGTATGCTACAGTGTATTGAAGCTGATACTAACTTAAATATTTTTCATTTAATAATTAACTTTGCAATTACTTAGCCACATAAAAAAACGCCATGCTTATCCATATTTTCTAGCAAAATTCTAAATCCTACCTACGATTATAATATCACGTACGTCTTAAAATATCCTTGAAGAATTTTGTAAAAGAATACAGGGGGGTGCCTTAGGTTTGCTTTAGATGTTTTGTGGTTGTAATGCAACATAAAATCGACCCTTATCCTGACATATGATTTTTTTGACGGTCTCTATAGAATCAGAACTACTAAGACTTTTGATATTATAATATACGACAATTCAACTTATGTCTAGAGTAAAAGCTGTCATTGAATTGAACCCACAACCTATCTATCTCGTTTACAGTTATGCCCTTGCCCACAGCGCCACGACTGGTCTCTAATACGTGTTTAATTAGCAAGCACACTATCTGCCACTCATCTCTTTACTGTCACAATACCATTCCATTGTTCTTTTATAAAAACGCAATAAAGAGCACGGAAGTGGAATAACAAATACATTAACAATATTACATTTAATCCCCCTGATGCGTTTCGAGATCATCCGGTAGTGCGGACGTCGACGGCGCGCCACAAAAGGTGCTATGATTTACAACGCATACAATATGAGAGGGCCCGCCACATTGACTGAGTGCGACAACAAAAAATTTTTTCCAGAATATAATATGAAGTTTTCCAGAATATAATATGAAGTATTATATTCTTTTTTTGTTGTTTTGTAAGTTGTAGAAGAAGGTAGAGTTAGCTTGTTTGAGTTATTCTCTTATCATGATTAACATTTAACTTGAGGTTAGTCGTGGTGCAGGGATACAAGTGTGCGTCAGTAAACGTGACAGGTTATAGATTCGATTTCCACTCGAGAAAATAGAATATTTAATATTTTCATTTCATCGCTCTGGTTGCGAGGCAAAGCGCAGCATTGAGTTCTGCCACTCAACAGGCAATGCCTTTAGAATTCAGCGGAAATAGGGAACGGAAGTATCTTAAAAAGAATGAATTGTCATAATACTAGGTTCCCAGGTTCCCTATGCCTACCTTTCTACTTGCGGAATAAAGCGTGAAGCTAAAAACATGTTACATTTAACATTGTAACCAAGTATTACGGGACCAGTTGTGTCTACATTATTGATAATCTTGTTATTTTACTACTAGTAACTCATCAACTACGAATCTAACAATGGGGTAAAAAATAAAAACATAAATAAATGCAAAAAAACGATTTATTCCATTATAGATTATAAACTTAATTGTTTGCAATCGACTTGCAAATATCTTTTGTTCTCTTACATTAATTGAAAGAAAAATACACGTTTATTATAATTATGTACCTAAGTAAAGAATTACTTTTTTATGTTAAATTATATTTTATATTTCTTGTTAACTCTTGACAGCTATAGAAATAACAGTCGTATGCGAAAACACCCCATACCAAAACAGTCTGTATCGTAGTTATTCACTGTGGGCGCGATATTAACATTCGGAGCACATATTGCGGAGTGCGTCTTACTGCCACGAGTCTTATTATATGATTATTACTAGTTTCTACTTGCGACTTCGCGCGGCTTATGTTTGCATTTATTTATTTTATGTAGGTAGGTACAGTATTGATTTGTAATATGATCAAACTAAATAATGTTACTCCTTTTAATGAAATCGTTAATATTAGACGCATAACTTAAAGCTTCTTTTTGGCTAAAAATATACCTATCTCATTGTTTAAAATATTTTGTATTACAAAAAGAAAGATTGGCGTGGAGTTTCGCCACTAAACACAAGCAAATTTTGAGTCTAATATTATAATGGCCATAAAGTCTCCGCAATCCAAGTTGCAGGCGTCCACTAGTTCTAAATATACGCAGTGGGTGTGCAATTAAAATTCGACTGATTATGATCGAGGTATATTTATAATTGAAATTTGGGCACATCACTAGTCTGGTTTAACAAAAATAAAATTGGGTTCCTCTATCCAAGGCATAGTAGGCTCTAAGCAAATATTTAAATACACAGATAATATACAGAAAAATAATGAACGTATGATTGTCATATGCCACATAATATAAAAGTCATACATACATAGATACATAGTATGACAGAATGAAAAGCTGTAGGTAATATTTTATAATTTCCTAAAGGAAGCTAGTTTAATGACAATATATTGCAAGTATATGCTTTCGCCTCGATCTGCGTCATAGGAAAGAAATGGCTGTGAAGTATATGGAACCATAATTACTATCTAATACTTAAGTAAGATTGTATGCTTCTGTTGTGGAATTAACAAAAAAATAATAATTACATATTTTTAGTAAGTACCTATATATATACTTCATACAATTAGCGCCTACATGTTAGTCAATATAGTAATTGTAGTTTACGGCAATTTGTTAAGGTATATATTTATCACATTATTCATCACTGTGAAATTAAAACATATTCAGAAAATTAGCGATTTTTCAAACTATCTAATGTAATATAATTTTATATGGATACGTATTTTTACATTGTTGCTTGTAACTAAATTGATACTTAATTGGATATTTGAAATTCAGATTAAGCTAATTTTGTACATTGTCGTCAGTCATGTCAAGGAAACCACTTCGACTAGGACTTATGGCATTTCGTTATAATATAGCAGATGGCTACAAATTTAGCTCTATTACTAAGTAAGTAGCAATTGCGCTTTCGCAATTTTACAATTTATTTTGAGTCTCTAATTACATGTGTGCTATTTTAGCGCAGCATAGGAAATGCCAATTAACAGTAATTGTTGGTGGTGGCGTTGGAAAAAATATATATACCGGCCGGTTCGATTAATTAAGTCCTACGTGCGCAACGATGTCGTGTTGTAGGCGCTGTTATCATCAAAATTTATGTTACTAGCGGATTAACGTCATATACTAAACCCACAAAACTCCATATCGACTAAGACTTAATTATAAGTTATTCGAGCGCCTAATATCTCGTAGGTATACGATTTCTCTACATGTTTCAACAATATGAATCTTAGGTTCGTCACTATCATTCTGATATAAGGTAAAGATTTCCCACAAATGATATAGAAAGCCACGAAAGCGCTGTGCGGGTTGTGCATCTAATCAGCTTATTTGCCGACACGAGCTCAAAGAACGTGATTCAATAATGTGCAGTGTGTGCAGTGCTTTAACGATGCGTGGATATCGGGTGGCATCCACGTACTCTGATCGATTCTATTTCAACGGCGTAAAGACTGAAACTTCAGGTTTCATTTAACTTTTCGTCCACAGTGAAACGTTCCGTACGTATATCGATGTCTCGCGACAGTTGGCGCGCGACCAACGCGTTGTCGTTAGATGCCGATTGACCATTTCGTTTTATTTTATGCTCTCATCAGGACCTTTACAGAGAAATTACTGCTAAACTCAAGAAATAGAACGAATAACTAGCCTCCTAGAGGGTATTTTCATTATTTGTGATTTATGCATATTACCTACATGTATGTTCCCATTTTATGATGTTCACCGAAATGGATTGATGATTTAAATTTATTTTTTAAATTAGTTATTTTTTATTTATCGGTTGTATTTTCTGTAATTAAATAATAATTTATTATATTTTCCTTTATGTCAAACAAAAACACCTCCGTCACTTTAGTGTTTTTACTTATAATTTATCTTTAATATATTTACTTTAATAATAATAATTAATAACGCTTAAATAAAAATAAACTTACTATCAATATATTTGGTTTAGTCTTGGATAATTCTGCAGAAGATTGGATAAGATAAAATAATATGGAAAATCCGAAGATATCGTCGCTTTTCTGCGGGTTGTGCTTATTATGTAAATGCGATCCCGATGTGTTTTGTTGGTAAATTGTGGCGCAACACACGAACCCCAAAACAAATTCTATAAAATAGTTGTAGAGTTTATAGTGAAAATATTGTTTATAAACGCTCAAGGCAACCCAAAGTGAGATTTACTTTCAACCCCTAATTATAATAAAATAATATTGTATTTCACTTCGCAATATTGTTACAAAATTGTTAGTACATAGAGACGCTAATAAATGGCAAGTAACTCAGATCTCTATTTTAAGCTTATATGCAGAATTCGTATGTTACGTTTGTAGATAAATTCCAGATGAGAATCGAACTCAAAGCTATCATGTGCAATCAGCTACGATAAATTGACCGTACATGCATGTATTTCACATATAATATATGTATGGTGTGTGTAGTATAATATGTTGTTATTTTGAGTGAAGTATGTGATCAGCTTTACGCTGTATCCCTTACAAAGCAGGATAGCCAGAGGGAATCTAGTGTTACCACTTTCCGCCGAATTCTGGAAGCCTTGCGTGTTGAGTGGTGGAACTCAGCGCCGCGCTTTACCTCGACACCAGAGCGAAGACATGAAAATATACATTTAAATAAATATTTGGTTTCGTTGAGTGGGAATGGAACACATAACCAGTCACTTATTTAACCCGTCAGTTAAGTACGTTAAGTATGTGATATTGTGCAAACAGTTTGACAACAAGTTTTATAATGTACTCGTAGATTGATCTGATATTATAGAACAAGTCTAGGCAGCTTACCATAATATTATTTGTTGTGCAAGTACCTAATACACGGTGTACGTATAAAGAATGACAATTGGTATTACACCGACGTCGTTATCAAGGTCGCGTGTTAGTGCGTTGTTGATATTATCGTTGGAACATGTTTTTAGTTTGCATTCGTAAGGGCCTAACGCTAATGAAATGAAAACGTTTATAATTGATGCTCACTAGATAATTTTATATTCTAAATACTTAAAAACATTATATCTAAGTCGCGGTTGCAATATAGTTTAGTATTAAGTATTAAGGTTAGTTTTATAGGTAGGTACTCTAAATAATCTTAGCAAATTATTTTCATCTCTAGTGGATTATACATTTAAATTGGTAATACTAACTGGATATTAAACTATTATAGTTTGAGATAACATAAATTGTCGCAAAACTTTGCAGAAGATTTATTTTATGTCTGGCTAGACTAATCGTGAAGTTGGATTTCAACAATTAGCAATATCTCTATAATGATAGAAAACGAAAGACCAGAATCGCAGCAGATAGTAATAAGCCTTAGGTGATGGATTCAATACCCACACAGGATATAAACTGTTTATTAAACTATTAAATTACATTAAATAATGATTCATGCATCCCTAGCGGGCTAGCCAGAAAGAAAGGAATGCCAAACATCCAGTATATTCATTCAGTATACTTTGATACTGTGTTTTCGAAGACAACCGAGGTTTCTCCTACCTCTCTTTCCGCTCCCTTTTTCTTCATAATTCTTTTTGCCATTCTTTCATCACAAATTGTATCTTTAAACTAAATTATTAACATAAACTATGTTCTATATCTAAGACTTGACAATATGTAGAGCTAGCTATTCTGGCTCGCTTACTTAGCCACATGGATATGTCGCGGCCACTCCAGCGAGCGACGTGTCCAACTCCAGTGCGTCTGAAACCTCCCAGCGCAGCGTGTAATCGAGCCAAATATGAGCGCGTAATTGCTTATTTGCCTCATTTCGGATCCACTCGCGATCGTGTCCGCGCCCAGCGAAATGTGATCCGCCCGTGCGCTTTTGTTTGATTGACGGGCTGGTGTCTCACTGGAGTTGTAGTTCATTTTGCAAGCTTTACTTTTCAATAATTAATATACGTATATTAAAATATTATTAGATGTTTTCTTTTAATGTAAGGCTGCTGGATACTAGGATTAAGACATCGTTCTCCGCTTTCCGTCTGAATTCGAGATATTGCATATTGAGTGGTGTAATTAAAAACCAATATTAGATATTTATAATTAGGTCTGTATCGACAGCAAAAAATTAAATTATTTCTCACATTGTAGTTTTATGAACATGTATGAGGTATTAGGTTAGTTATATTGTAGCAAAATTATTAAAAAAAATACACAGATTGCAGCTTATGTGTTACTCTGATATTTCTGTAATGTTTTATGTAAATTCGTTCCGTGGGTATTGCATGAACCAGGAACTAACAGCCATCCTCACGATATTTCACATTTATAAAATTGATGGGACTATAGTTAAGAATTTAATGATTTTAATGCATACTTTGTTCTTTCCAGGTAAGGCACATGCTTCTCTTATTATACTAACGCGTTTAGCGCTCTTTAAGGTAAGATTAAAGTGTTATACTGAACTTAGTAAGTAATGCAACTAAATATTTTAGTAGCTCTTAGTATTTGAGTTTTAGTATAAAAATAGTATTATACCATTATAACCATAATTTGAATTTTCTATATCATCGCCTGTTGAGTTAACGTCGGTATTTTGTACGTGGTGAATTCACAACATAGTGCTGATTTTGCGGTTGTGTACCAACATTCACTTCGCCATCCGTGCGTGCTTTAGTTCTGCCTGTATGGTACCTACTTGTGACGCTCAAAGGTAACTCAAGTGAATGTTCCATAATATTATGAATGTACTGAGTGTTTGAGTGTTAAATATAATAACATATGAAGAAAATAATATAGTGTAGGTATAGATTAAAAACAATCGTATAATTTTTTATTTTGGCGTATCATTTTGGTAAAGTTTGTTGTATATATTAATATTTATTAATATATATTAATATTTATTAATAGCAAGTAAAAAGAAAACAGCTCCACATGTCTTAACATAATGTTAAGACACTCTGTTCCCCACTTTCTGCTAAATATTTCGAAACATCGCGCGTTGAGTGGCGGAACTCAAATGGCGTAGTTAAATGACACAAAATATCTTTTTATTTTATCTTTCTGCTAATATAAGATTAGTCATTATTTTACAGCGTTGAGAAAATTACACTTTAGATAGTGAGTAATTATATAAATAAAACTAGATAAAGGTTTTTAGGACAGAATTTTTACATAAAAACGTTTTTACACTAAATGTGTCAAAATCAAACCCGTAAACATGTGAATTAAATATCTTTGATGGATGAATATCAAGGAGAATATACAAATAAATGTAAAACCATAGCGTAGTTGATATTGTTAATTAAAAACCGAATGCACAAGTAGGAATGTTTTCGATTAAATATTTTGTACGTTTCTCCGAAACAAATCGAGTGTATTCACAGCACACATGGAGCATATAATAAATGACAATGCAAAAAGACAGGTAGACGGACGTAGTGCCAGGGTAGTGTATGGTGCATACGGTGCAAGTATTTCGCAAGCGGTTCCAGTGATATTGCCCAAGACTACAACAATGTATAACGAGTTGCAACAATACTCCGTGGCTCGCTGACGCGTGAATTAAGTACTTGTGCTGTACACGTACAGTGGCTCGAGGTGATAACTTATCTCTGTTATTGTTTAAGTATGAATTTAATCAGATTCACGCTGTATCCCGCACACACCAGGGTAGGCAGAGGGAACGTAGTGTTAGGAGGCATTGCGTGTTATGTGGCGGAACTCAACGCTGCGATTTGCTGCGAGACCAGAGCGAAGAAAATGTAAATATGAAATATTTCATTTCCGCGAGTGGGAATCGAACCCACAATTTGTTTCCAGCCACACTTTATGCTCCTGCACCACGATTATTAAATATAATATTTCAATATAAAGATATTGAACACTTATTGTTGTTTGTGCCTGTGGTTTTGCATGCGAGTGCTATTCTATTTAACCCGCCAATCAATTCGTGACTATCGCTTTATATTTTACCACATACGGAAAGATCACGTTGCGGATTGAATTTTATTCCGTCGATGGAATTATATATATATTTTTTATTTTCGTTCCTCACATTTCAGGCTTCCTGTTTTTGAAATGTCCGTGATATAAAATATTTTAGATAGGAGGAACAATTTTCAGTTTTCAAATATGTTTTTTTAAAGATTTTTTGTTATATTTGTCAACAATTGAAACAAGCATTCGTTAGATAGCTATATTTATTTATTTATGTTGCTATGGATTGAAGATATTCATATTGTTAGGGCTCCGTACCTACTTTAAAATGAAAGAAGGAATTCGTATATGATCACTTTCATTGACGATCTATGCATATTATATGTGCAAAAACATTTCAATGAATCAAATAATATTGTACTCTTCATGCATGAGAGATGTAATAATTTTTCCCAATGAAGTAATCATCCATTCACAACGGTAGTCGTTTTGTATGTGCTAGTTCTTAGTAATACGTATGAATTGACAATAGTGGGAAACGGTTACTGAGTTTTAGATTTCTATCACTGTGACCTTAAGCATTTTGAGCTATTAACGCCATTTCTATAACAATGCTTAACAAAACGGTTGCATATTTTTGTTTTTTATACTCGTGCATCTTCCGTTGCGTAACTCGTTTCAAAGCATAAAAGAAAATCGCGAAATTTATAACTCTATTATCCATTTTTCAATTGTATTGCGTTTGAAGATAAATTTTCCTGTAAAACTTGATGCTTAGTTTAAAACTAAACCAAGGAAACAACTGACAACACTGAATAAAGATAATGTTCCGAAGAAAAGGTTAATGAGCGCCACTGAGAGTAATAAAAATATCTTATTTCCGATAATATAACAGGACACAATTATAATCTGTAAGAATTTAAAAATAGAATAGTAGGTATAGATATTCTATGTATAATATTTATCTACAGAAGTCAAGGCCAGCGACAAACATATCATGCTTGTTTACAAACTATACGTTTCATAATACATTATTAAGGATGCGATAATAGTTGCCTTCCGTTTCGCGTCTCGCTGACATTTACACACAAGTTCAACAGATCGATGACTAAGCAGTCGCCGTTAAAGGCAAAACCTGTAAAGAAATATTTTGTGCTCCGCCGTGTAGGAAATTTCAGACTATAGATATATTCGATATAAATTATAGACAGTTATTTTATATTAAAATAGAGTAAAATATTCAAAGTTAAGAAAGCGAAATATGATCATTATAAAGTTTTAGCGTTACGCTAGAACAAATGTAGAGAATGATTATTATAATGTATTCGCTGTGAAGCTGTATTTGAATAGAACCATCATCCTATTTCATCATTTTCGAAATTTCAGACCGGAGATAACATTCTCAATGGAAAAGTTATATACACGATGCATGCTTATAGCATTTAGTTTCTATTGTTCCTATTCCACTGCAGATAGTAGTTTTGTGTACTCCTGCATGGAGCCGCGCAATTTTATTAAAAGTATTTGTTTGTATGAGTATATATGCAATTGGAGTAATGTTGAGTTTATATTCTATTGTTTTTATCTGGTAGGTTCTGATAATAATTAAAATTATTACTTGCCGACCAAAATTAAATTTGAAATATTTCATTGGAATTGTTGATAGAGCATTGTCTTTTTTGTTGTTTTATAGTAACAGAAGTATATATTTGTTTTTATACATATTTATAATTTTCAAATGTGTACTTTAACATTAATCATATAAATAGAATATGTGCAAAAACTGAATGATATAAAAAAAACTTTTTATATACGATGCTTTGTGTAGCTAGCTATACTATTTTTTCAAGGTTATATCAACAACTGAATACTTACAGTGAACGAAGATGTAATTACGTTAGAAACTTTATCCCACGCCTCAGAGGTTAATATGTTACGCTAATAGACATTGATACGTTTGCCTTGTGGATAAATTACCCAGATTAATTTATTTCTCGATGCCAGTTTAGATATTGTTATCGCGTTAAAGTAAGGTCTCGATAGGAACTCAACGATTTACATAGAAATGAAAAGCATGTACGCCAGTTTTCACATTTTCGTAGTTTTTATTTTTTTTGTTTTAAGTCTATTGTTTTTCTTTTTTATCTTTTGTTTAGAATACTGCTACCTCATCATCACCTCGACAAAGCACCATATATAAGATGTAGGGCAATAATCAATCAAATAGCATTGTAACAGTACCTTAGGCCACTTAACTAATGTGATGCGTTGTACAATAGTCTGTATTAGCTTTATAATGTATAAAGGTGCGGTCCCGCGGAGGTAAGGGCGTGCCTACACGCGAACACCCCATTAGCACCGGCTATATTTCATACACTCATATAAAATGCAAGTGACGCAGTGTCCACATTTATAACAGTGTGTTGGGTGACATAGGAAAAAATATAATATTCGTGGGGGCATTATTTAGTAGGTAACAGACGGCCAGAAAGGTAAAAAGTTTTGGGTAAACATACATAATATATAACTGTCTAACTTTTTATTATGGACGTGGTTATGATGGTTTGCGGCCGCGTATTTACTTGTGTAAGGGGTTTTATTTAATTTGGCTAATGTTCTTGTTTGTTTTTCATAAATAATTTAATAATAGTATGTAGTAGTCTGAATTATATTATTTTGTTAGAATTATGAGCATTACATTTTTTAATTAATTTAAAAAATATAAAACTCAAAACATTTACCTATAGCCCATCTAAGTTAGCAATTATCAAATAGCTAATGGAATTAAAACTAAATCATAAACATCTTAGACTAAAATATTATTTCAGTAACTTAATCCTCCGTTTAGCGGCTAAAGTTACCAAATCCGACTAATATTAGATACGCCAAAATTACTCCTACCCACGCATATATTGCTAGGGCCTATGAAGCGCTCAAATACAAGAGGATTTATTGATCCGTTGATAAGGTATCGCCTACGGTCTTATCTATGGTGGCATATTGTTTTTGCTTTATAAAACTTCGTTAATATTAAATCGTCTGCTTTCCCCCTTAATGTATTTACTAACTATTTTTATAGGTCAAAACTAAGGTAATATTATTTGTTCTATAATAACATTGTTGTAAAAATATACCTTTACCATGAATATGATACCTCGTTGATGTATATTTGAGTGTAATTTCGTAAAATTTATAAAATAGTTTGAAGATTATTTTTATAACAATGATAAACCTGAACAAAACTTTAGACGCTAATTCTATTGAAATACAAATATATACACTAAATTTGATTAATGGTTTTTACTTAAACTATTTTAATAAGGCATTTTAATATATCCTACACATAATATGCTCGTATGTCATACGTTACTTTCAGCTGAAAAGAAGTTGCAATTTAGATTAGTCAGTGTAGTACTCTAAGTCCTGTATGTAATCGGAATGTGTTGAGCGTAATTAGAAAAGTTGGCACTGCTGAAGCTTTTAATTAACATAAAGTATCTGAACTTTACTTCTCTGATTGTCACATGAATATACTCGAATCGCGCAAAGTAAAACTGGAAAGGGGCAAAACGACAATAGCACCAACTGACTAAAAAGCCAATTTTTTGAAATGTATGACGGGACCGGATAAAACGTCAAATAACACCAGTGTATATCAACTAGATGTGTATCTACCCCGACAAAAAGTAATATCACAGGAAAAATAATAATAAAACAGCAACAGTATGAGATAGGAATTAGGAGATATGCTGAAGAGTGAGTGAGAGGAAACATATTGTCAAGCACCTGCCACCCTTCACCTGGCGCGAGGTTCGTTCATATTTGATTAGGTTTCGCTGGGACGTCAGTTGTGACTAGGAATGCGAGTTGGAGCAAACTGCTAATGATACTGTCCGTTGCACAAATTACACGACATATTAAGTGCCTTATCAAATCTTATTGCCGTCTCTATTATTCATTTGTTACTAGCTCGTGTATTGGCAATTGCTTAAGATTCTAATGGGAGTAATCAACCGTAAATGCCTTTGGGTGACATAAGTAACATCCGTTGTTTACTTTTCATACATACATTTAATAATTGAAATAAGAAAAAAATAATTGATAATTGTTTTAAGATTGTAAACTTTAAATTTGTAAATAAAAGGCTAATACTAGTTTCTTTTTACTAATACATATCTACAAATTTGCGGGATGAGATGATTGACCCAAAGAAATTGTTGAAAATATGATTATTTTTATTATATTTAGGGTTAATTGTGAAAGTTGGAAAGGATGACTTTTTGACAATATTTGAACACTGTACTTAAGAGTTGTATAAAGCGCTTAAATAAAATGGTTTTGTATAAAGAGCTTAAATAAAATGGTCGTAAAAATTTGTTAGTAGGTTTGATGTGGTTGCTCTAAGTCATCAAATGCCCGTTAATCCTTACCTCAGGTCAGCTGAGTGGCCGACAATTGTGACCGCAGGCGTGGACGCTCTCACGATGTCCGACCGCACTTCAACTTGAGATCTAGAGTTTTAATATAGCATCATTGAATAAAGCTTATTAAATATATTTTTAATTGTATTTTATTACTGATTAATTTATTACTCAAATCCGTGCAATTAAAAATTCAAATAATTTATAGTTTTCAAATAAGAATATAATTATATAAACACACATCCTACGAGTATCAGAAACACTATGTCCACAGTGTTATGGAAACAACACTGAAAATGGTAAAGGTAATACCTAGGCAAAGTAATATTAAAAATAAAATTTCTGGTGCCAGCAAAATTTATATAGCATAGCATACAAAGCATAAATTTAGCACATTTAACATGTGTAGTGTGTACATACATATGTACGATTACATATTCATACATATAGATTGGGTTCTCAACATTTTGGGTATATTTATTAATCTTTTTTTCCTTTGCTCATATTTTTTTGTCATTTGGTAATGGGAAACTACAATGTATATACAATGTTATTACTTACGTACCGTATAAAAACAACTAGAGTGACTCATAGATTTTTAATATGCTAGAATGTAAATTATATGGTAGTTCACCTTGATACACTTTTTAGTACCTATGCGTTAAGCGTGTGAACTAACCTATTTATTTTGTTGGGAACATTAATTATACTAACTTACCGGAAATTTAAATAGCTAAAATATATAAGACTTGGCGCTAAAGGTAACTAAAATAGAAATAGGGCACTTCTCTAAATATTTTTTTTTCCTGAATATTTTTGATGTCTACGAACACTTAGTGCGATTTTTATATTGGAAATTAATTGTAATGTATGTTTAAAATTTTTGGGCTTGCATGTAAACAAAATAAATATATCACGTTTTGAGGTATTAAATAGTAACGAGCACAAATCGCGGCCTAATTCGTATGGAAACTGAGTTTCGGTGGCCGGATGTGCCTGCGGGCGCGGGATTCGACCGGAACTTCCTACCCCGTGTGTTGAGCCTTAGTGGCGGCTTAACTAAGTTATTAATTAATGTCCGCTGTCATCCGGTATTATATGTTTATATTTGCGTAGGCATATGATTTGGACGTGAGATTATCTTTGTTTCATTGTTAAATCTTTTGCTTCATTTAGATAATTACTATACGTACGAATACTTATGTTTAAATAGTTTATTGGTATTAGTTTTACAATATAAATATTTTACTTGCGAATAAAAAGTCATAAATAAAACATTTTTTATGTAATTTTCCAGTTAAGTAATTAATTCGTACAAACAAGCAACTTGCGCTAGTGAAAGTGCCCCATAAATCACTTACGTAAGTGATCTGGAGATACGACAGATCGTTTCAAGTATGAACTGTGGCAATCATGGCAACGTTATTTATGACATTAGCAAACACATTAATTATATATATTTTATTATTATTTTAATTTCTTCACTGTGGTGTCGTGGCGAAGCGCGGCGTTGAGCTCTGCCAATCGCAATGCCTCTAGAATTGTGCGGAGAATGAGACCGTTACCATTCTCCGCCCAATGCCTTAACACTAAGTTCCCTTTGCCTGCACTGCTGTGTGCGGGATACAGCGTGAAGCTAAATAATACTCATGTACTTATTATATACGAGTAGACATAGGTACGAAGTAAGTAATACATAACCACAGGCAAAATGCATGTTTGGTTTTCATCAGTTAACTGCAAATTAACACTCGCTAAGTTTTGTCACAAACAAACCAGTTATGTTTATATTTGCTCGTAGATTGTCATAACGGAAATTGACTAATTACCTACTTGGTGTTTGAAAATATCACTTTATATATTAAGACATATATCGTTCACTAACGTTGGTTTATTTACTTAGAATATAAAATAACTTATTATTATTTAAGACATACCTTTGTTTATTTTTTTTTTGTGTTTTGTATATTTTTATTATTTATTATATTCTCTACGTAAATCAACATTTTGGTCTTATTTTGTCTAACCTAAGCATTTTTTTAAATATTTAAAGTAGAATGACGTGCAAAAAGCATTTTCTACTATTATATCTTCCATTATAGGGCTATTTCAAATATTCCCCTTTAAAACATGACTGTCGTCTGACCTTTCCAAACACGACATTTGGCAACTGGAACGGGGGTTAAATATCAGGTTAATGATCGTCAGTTTATTTCAATTAGCTAATTGAAATTTCTATCCCCTCGAATTTTAGTTAGTCCCTAAAAATCAGCCTGCTCTGGCAATTGTTTGCTAAAAACTCAATTTGTTAAAATTGAAAAAATATTTAGTTTGTATTTTTTTTTAAATGAAACGATGTTTCATTTATTTTTTGGTAATGACCATTTCTTTGTTGTCTAAAAACTGCAAAAAAATTATTACTTTTTTTAAGATATAGCTGTTCTTATTGTGAATATTCGTATTCGTAATAAACTAGACGACTTAGTAACTTTGTGATCTGAACTAAACTATGTTTATATAATAGCAGTAATACTAGATCTATGTGTTGATATAATATCAATAAAGTATATTTTACGTCCCTGCGTAGGGGTCGTTGGCATTTAAAGAGGACATATGCCGAGTCACCTGCCGATCCCCCTTTACACGATAACCTCCCCAACACGTGGAAATATTAAATGTTACTTGTTTTGTACTCGGTTGTCATGAGGGTGGTTATTTAAGCCGCACCATAGCACTAATGAATTTCACAAAAGACAATGTTACAGTATGGGTTTTTGTTCTTCAAAATTATCTACATGTTATTTTTAGAATCATAGATTTTTTTTTTGCGTCAGTCTTTTTCTTAATAGATTCTCATGATGCACTATCTAATCAATCCAATGAGAAATTAGTGCAACTGCTAGATTAATATTATTTTCAGATCTAAGTCTGTAAAAGGAAACAGTAATAATAAGTCTTATTACTTCTATTATTGTTGACGCAATTCATGTAACATAAGAAGCCTAGTCATTTGTGTAGGCACAAAGTGTTCTCTCCACACTTAAGATGATTCATAAGACGTGAAGAGTAAAGATTATATTGCAATATAAGTTCTTCCAACTCATCTTACCTCGTCTGCAAGCAGAGTGTGGGTGATCCCAAGGTCTACAAGTATTAAGAGGTATTGATGCATGCTTACAGTGGGATTATTACTTTAAGTGCCGCCGAGAGCCACCTGATACTGGTTTTGTAAGTGACGTGTTGAAGAAAGTAGAAATTGTATCGATTTTTTTACCCTCAATGAAACGAAAGGGAAATGTTATGGATGTGTTGGATGGAGGAAATGGATGTGTTAATATTGATATTGCGGAATTTTAATATTTTTAGGTCTAGTTTATGAGGTCGGCTAGCGAAGTGACCAGCAAAAACAAAGACAAACCTTTTAAACTCAGTTCTGACAAAGCCGCGGGCAAGACGCTACTAAATAATACTTTTTAATAATAGTCTTTTCAGGCTCAGTTTGACATATTTTTCCATTCATTCTGTACCCTAGTATTCTTTTGTTACATGAATCATTATGCCGGGGACCGATCGCGATGGTAGACCTATTTTTTTTGGTAGCAATGATGCTGATTTCACTTTCTTATTTGCCTTCATGGATTTTTAAATTTTTTACCCTGTTTAAAAACGGTCACTGTGTGTAGGGCAGAAAACGATATAAAATTAAATTTGACCTGTGTTTGTTTGACCAAATGTGTTCAAGGAGTCAAAAGATATGTTAGTTAAATATATAAATACAAAGTTTATTATTTAATATATTTTATTTTACATTATACAGACGTACTTACATGAAAATATATAGGTATTACAGTTCTAGTGACATGTTCAAAAACCTAAATGAAGCAGCTATTTCTAGAATAAATTTCAGTCAATCTTAATAATGTTTCATTAGAACAAGATACATGGATGTTTGTGTGCTTGCCACGTCTGTTTGCTTTACTAAAAATTTATAGCGCGTTGAGATGACTCGCTCCAGAGCATTTCTGTCTTTGAACTGCCCCACGTGTCCTCTTTCTTGGTATTTTAGTGGTCTGTACATTATAGATAATTTACCAATAAATTTATGTCGTGTTTTCTTGAAACTATATTTATATATAAAACAATTTTGTTTACTTTCCTCTAGTATATTATTTTAGATATGTTTATTGGGTGGCTATTATTATTTGTTTTTACTTAATAAAGAATGTACAAAAATAGTTGTCAACTCACTCCGAACAAAATGATAAATGAATACATAAAAAGTTTATTTGATTTCCGTTAAAAATTACAGTTCGATGATTTTAAAGCCAACAAAGTAATGAAATCCGATTGAAAGCTTCGGCCGCCTCGTAACGCTGACTGACAATCATTAACAGTGTGAAAACAATCAAACTGACTTCAATAATCAAACATTTCCACTGTGCGCGTTGTTATACAATTTATTTTACAAATTCACGTAGTTGAGGCCGTCGTGGCGCAGTGGCACAAATGTGTGACAGTTGTGGGTTCAATTCCCATTCGGGAGAAAAAAATATTATTTATTAATATTTTCATTAATTCGCTCTGGTTACAAGGCAAAGCGCGGTGTTGAGTTCCGCCACTCAACACGCAATGCCCAGGTGTATGCGGGAAACGGCGTGACGCTGAAAATACAATTCACGTAGTTACTGTGTTTTGATTGTGGCCCCTAGCACTATAAGGACATCATGAATTATCGTATTAACAGTTACGATCACTTTTACGAGAGCCTGCGTGATCGCTCTTCGTACACTTAGATTGGAGCTCTTCTTCGTTTATGATGTTTTAATAGGTATTCAAATGATGTTCTCATAAAGTGGATTTTTTATGATTTTTAAAGTGGAAGTAAAAAAAGTATGTATAAGATCACCATAGAGGTGAAACGTTAAATAGTGAATGAAATAAAAATGAATACTATAATAGTAAATAAAGTGAATTCTACGGTTGTAATTATTAACATGATTCACATCCTCGCTCTGGACGGAGAATTATGGAACGGAGTGTCTTAATACCTACTCCTCTCTGCTTACCTTGCAGCGTTAAGCTAAATATTCATAATTATATTATGTGGAATCCGCATACAGTGAATAATACATATAATATTCGTTTTAAAAAACACTACTTATTCGTACATACTACTGATTGAACATACACTTAGTATGTTTAATTATAACATTGAAATAATAATAGTTAATTTAAATAACAATACAAGGTTCCTCTTAGAATAATTCGTTTGAGAATGGTATTAACGAGAGCTCAGGGAGAAAAACTTCAATTAAGCTGTAATCCCGGAAATACAGGCACATAAAATTAAAGCACATATTAAAAAGAGCAGCTTCTGCTAAATGGACTTATAAAAAAAGACGGTCTATGACCCCCAACCAGTGTAATATTTCTAAAAACAATTATGTTTGTGTTTATTTCTTTTTATATTACATTTATTTAAAGATTTACCTGGAGATTTTGTATAGTATACTATTAATGTGCTATCGAAATGCATTATTTGAATAACAATTTTAATTAAAACAAAACATAAATAAGTGAGTTTAAGCAAGAGAATATTAAAATGTATTACAAGTTATATTGTAAAAATTTAAAGTGGCATTGCGACTCATGTAACGTTACCTACAACAATTGTCAATTTGCCAACAGACAATATCCTGTGTCGATAAGTAGATAATTATTTGGCTTCGTCTTACTTAAATAAACGTCAACGATATATTTTGTGACGAAGAAAACTACTTCTTCGTTCTAATTAACGTATATTATTCTAACGTATTTTTAAGGCAATTCACGTTACTCTTAGTAATATATTTAAACTAGCGGACGCGCGCAGCTTCGCTTGCGTATTTAGGGGGAATTCTAATAACCCACGAAACATGTGTTCAATGAAATATTTTTAAGAGTCTAAATTCCAAATTTTATAAAAATGGGTGGCGGTTTAAAGATTTTTCCATACAAACTTTCAACCCCTTATTTGCACCCTTAGAGGAAGAATTCTAGAAAACCATGAAACATGTGTTTAATTAAATACTTTTAAAAGCCTGAATTTCAAATTTTATAAAAATTGGTGCCGATTTAAAAAAAAATCTATACAAACTTTCAACCCCTTATTTGCACCCTTAGGAGAAGAATTCTAGAAAATGATGAAACACGTGTTCAATTAAATACTTTTAAAAATCTAAATTTCAAAGTTTATAAAAATCGATGCCGATTTAAAAAAAAATCCATACTAACTTCCAACCCCTATTTCACCCCTTTAGGGTTAAAATTTTTAAAAATCCCTTCTTAGTGGATGTCCAGATTACGAAAGTAAACATCTGTTGAAATTTCACATTTCTACCATTAGCGGTTACGGCTGTGCGTGCGTCTTACCTCAGTCAGTGAGGACAAGTCCTTTTATATATATAGATAACTAAAATTTATATTATTTAACTTTATCATCTAGTTCAACCTTTCATGTTGACATTCCAGCTAGCAAAGAATCCCTCATCAAGTAATGAATGCTCCCACTCCCCCGCTCCCCCACTTCCCATCAATTGTTTCGCGTGTCTATTTGTGTTTATTCCCGGTTGCTTGTTTTCATAACACAGTGTCTGTCTTTGATGGCGCCGTGTTTGCGTTGCGGGTCGCTCTGGATACGAGTGCCTAAACTTCCTTCACGTCTCATGTCAGTTCAGAGGTGTAAGTCTGTAAGACTCATCGAAGGATATATGCAATGTATTTATATGTTCCGATGTCAATAAATGTCATATTGTAGAGTTATGTTCATATTATTTTATTAAAACTATATTCAGTAGTCAAACCATTTGCCTTATTAACTAATTAAAAACTATTTGTCACAAAGGCTTTCGCTAACAACCTGCACCGAAATGCTAATCGGGGTGGGCTCGGTTCATATTACACGCTTCGCCAACTCTTGGCCCTCGTCCACCACATGCATCTTCCGCGAACATGGTCCCGGCATTGTTAATCCATTGTTATTTATGGTCTGCAAAATGCATAATTATTGTCGGCGCCGCTGTTATAATTTTAGCGACACTTGCGGCTCGTTTGAGTGATCTCGTACCTAGGCGTTCGCGTTCAATATCGACTGCAATAAATTGCACAGCGACTCTTAGAATTAATAGCAAAACACAACATACAACCGCCGTCTAATCGCACAGACCCCAGGCGTCGGGTCCCGGTGTAGGAATCCAATTTTACTGTAGCGACGTAAAAACGGAATCGAACAGTTCGTGTGATAACCAAAACGACAAAAACGTGCGACGTGGAAAAAAGGAGCAGCTCGGCGGTGATTTGTTTCGGTTGACGAGTAGTAGAGCAGATCGCTCATGTCGCAATTGGCCCGCCGCCGTCCCGCGCTCTCGGTCGACGACTCGGAGACTCGCAGGGAAAAGCGACAATTGGCTCATTGCGACATTGAATAGAACGCACGCGCTGCACCGCTCTATGAACTTGTATATTTTATATAAATTCATTATTATCTAAATATTTTACATATTATATTAAATTTTATGTTAACGCAATATATTTGTTATACGATCCGCATAATAACTTATATGTAAAGTAAGGATAAAAGATTTTAATGGCAATATTGAAGGGTAAACATAGAGAATTAGAAGAGACGTTTTTTGTTATTCCTTCCCATGGAGTGCACTTTTCCGGTATTTGCCGTCTCGAGGTAGAATCCATCAAAGGATTAGAGGGTGTCTCGGGGACGCGACGGGTTTATCGGAATTTTCTCGATGTGGAATAAATTATCTGCCACTTAAACGACATCGCGCAGGTTTTAAACGCTCTCCATGTTTCTACACGACGCTGAAAGGAAACCCGATTGTTATCAGCGGTTAAAGTGCTTCAATAAGTTGTTCAGGGTGAATGATTTTTCGGAACGTTTATGGATGTATGTGTTTAGAAAATAATGATTGACATGACGTTATACAGGAGCTATGAAACATTTTTAAATTCAAGAAACTGCACTTTTATAAGTGTACTTATAACAGAATATACGTAATAATGTGTATAGAAACGTGGCATTTTATACGAATCAAGCTGTTGAATAATTTTTGTGTTAACCTCCACAAACAGCTAAAGCGAGGGGCCAGCACAAATTTACGTTTCAATCAGCGTTTAGGACTGACGAAGATTCAACCGCAGAATTGCGAACTGAAATTATCGTCAACTATCCACACGTACATGACATACTAATCTACTTATATTACTATTGTGTATTACAGTTGTATTTGTAATATTATGATCATTAAATGATTCAATAGAATTTTAAAGTTGCATTGAATTTGTATCTTTCCTCGTAGAATTTGTTGTCATGTGTTTTGAAATACTAAGTTCCTCCGTACCATTTTCACTGCATTCCCTACTCTGTGATGCAATCACTGCACACAGTCGTAGTCGGGAGATTATAGAATGCATGACGCAGCAACATTAAGCGGTACGTCATTTCATTTCATATACATGGAAATTGGATGTGGCTTTAATAGAGCGAGCTCTCTAAAAGACCTCTATTGAAGTTAATGAAAATGTAGCACACTTTTTCATTACAAAATTTCACAGTGAAATTACACACAGTCATAAAAAGTCAGATTACTTAATTTGTTTTTAATTATGGCCCTCCCAGTATTCTTTATTGACAGTAATAACAGGAATAAATGTTGATATGGTGTAAGCTGGTTGCAATATGTAGGTACATGATGGCAGATTGTAGTTATTATTGTTGAGATAACATAAAAGGATTACATCATTTTGTTTTAAGGAAGAATTTGAGCTTGAGTGTACGACTATAAAGAGTTGGTTAAAAGTCTATTATAAAATGTCACCGTGTCATTTGATAAACGCTAACGTTGCAAGCGCCCTCTAATTACCCGTCCCGTTTCCAATTGTATCCAGATCAAAGTGTTTCTGATCACAAAGGCTTTAAAAATGTCTACGTCACCGTCGGAGGCATTTTCATTAATTGTTACGTTTTTGCATTGGTACGCCAATGAGGTTTTTTAATTGTGATTTTGCGCGATTAATCAAATATTTTCAGTCTAATTATTAATTATAATAAGAATGTGTATATGATATAAATAGGAATGGATTTCTCATTAAAAATGAAGATAATCATAATTAATCAAAATATTATGCAACACATTTAGTCTTTTATGTAGGCCACAAGCCCCGGTGTTACTTAAATCGACAGGCCATGTTACTTGTATGTAGGTAATTAAGTATATACAGTGCAGTGCGCTAGCGCAGGAAAGTAAGTGACCAGTTTGAATATGGAAGTAAGAACGCAACGCATGGCGCTACTATTATAGGGTTGTCATCAAAGATGAATATAGAATATAATATAGTTAAGTACAATAAATTACTTAAAAAATATATACTTTAAATACAATATACCTACTACTAATAAAATTCATTAATTTTCCGATGACATTAATATTTATAATCATAAATTGATACTTAAATTACCTATTTGAAATGTCTGTAATCAATACTTGAAATATCTACGTCTACTATCGAAAATTTTTTTTTTAAGTTTTATTCCACACCAAAGATATAAAAATAGTACGTTAGATGTTAGTGTATATAAATTATTTAAAAGATGCAGTTGTTTGCGCACACCCTAAAAACTAATGCAGGCTAAACACGTCGCACGCGCGTTCTCTCTTTGTATGTCCACAGTCGCTGCGCTAAGAATGCGTATTGAATGGTTACTCAATACTATATATAGTTTAATAAGTCGAGTATTCAACCAGGTGGATGATATTGGCACGCCCCGTTGGCTTGAGTAAAGTTAATTGATACCCTTTTACGCGCCACTAAATTTAACAGCTGACCTGTTGTTACGAAACATCCACTTTATACTCTCCTTCATACAGCGTTAAAACAGAGAACTTGGTGATAACTTCGCCTTTTCGTCTTACATGCCTTGCCATACATTCCTTCTTTAAATCTTTAGTAATTGTTATTCTATATATAAATTTTCTATTTTAATATTTAAGAAATGAATAGATGATCTATTAATAAAATAAAAAATATCTTAGACGCTTATAGATTATTAATTTCCGCCCTACTCTCGCCTCTACCTTTTACAGTTTGCTACTATGCTCAAAATTTTCACCCAATTGTGTGAATAGTAGTGTTTTGTGTATTGTACTGTTTTAAAACGACATAAACACCGATATAAGATTCTGTCGACTACACGACTTCATATATGAAGTCCTAAGGGAAGTTAGCTCACGCTTGGAAAACTTATAGCTTGCATTACGCATATGCTGCTCGAGAAGTTTCTCTACTACGAACTCATGTACATACATACATAGTTTGTATATATGCATATGTAAATGTTAGATAGGTATATTATGTAAATGCTTGTATTAGTTGAAATATTATCTATATATAAACTACTTCTGCATATAAAAACGATTTAGACACCCAACTACATGGTTACATGAATAAGATTATAGAAACAAATAATAATAATAATAAAATAGTAAAGAATTTTAAATTACTATAGACACAGTCCAAAATATTTTATTAAGTTTGTTATCAACAAAGCTGTATACAAGGAAACTATGCTTAGGAAAGTTTTAATATGTACTAAATAGTTAACAGACATTACGGCCATCAATTCGCCGCCTCGTGGGTTATTGATTGGTATCAAGGAGGCAACTTGGCGAAACAATTCTGCGTACCGAAAATGTGCCGGCAAGTGAAACTAGTACAAGTGTCGTTAACGAAACATATTAGAAATTGGTTTCCTTACTTACCCTAATCGACCTGAACGGTAACTTTAACTATCAGTTTGATGACACTAACTACAAGTTAGTAGTAGGTACCTATTGTTTTCACGCTGTTTGTGTTGAGCGGTATTGTTTGTACATGAATTTAATTTTTGGTACGCAGATAATTTTTGTTTTTGTAACTTCCTTTTGTATCCTGCACATAGGAAGTTAGATAGAGGAAACGTAGTATTAATACACTCCGTTCCCCATTTTCTGTCGAATTGAGGAGGCATTGTGTGTTGAGTTAAGTTTTAGTAATTTAGAGGGAACAACACCTCACTTAACGTAACGTAAGGGAGAGCTCCTGAGAAAAAAAACACCTCACAAATTATATTATAATTTTTTTAACAATTGAGACAATATATAAAATTATAACATACTTTAGTACTAAAATTATAATATATTTTTCAATGTACCTACTTCACTACTATAGGAAGTACCTTCTCGGAAAATGGTAAATATATTTACTAATATCCGGCTACATCACATACACACAATGTAAGCGGCTTCGCCTTGTTTGTTGCGGATGCTCCATTTGCTTTTATTCGATAACTTGTTACTTAAACATACTTTCTCTAGGAAATGATGAAGAAAAATCTTTCTATTATATTTAAGAGAAAATTTTCTTTACTTTTAAAAGGTTAAAATCACAGTCGTTGTACACCACGTATAGCTTGTGGTGTAATTTATATTAGGAACAATCGCAAACTCGCGTGTGTCTCTTATACGGTACTTGGAGCTATCCAATAGAAGATAAAAGTAAAAATAAAAGGAGTGGTTAATGGAATTAAATATCAAGAAAGGACCGTTGTTGCGTATCGTCGTTTGTTCGCTTGGATTGATTTATTAATTTAAGTATGTATATAGATATAGTTAAACTCCTCTCTATACTAATATCATACAACTGAAGTTGTTAGCTTTGGTTGAATGCGTTATTTTCCTCCTGTGATTCTCCCATTGGTTCAAATTCGTAAAAATATTTTTATGTTGGATAGTCCATTTATCGAGGAAATCATATACAATTAACCACGAGGGCGAAGTTACAGGTAAAAGTTAGTTATTTACAAACATTATCATTGTTAGTTATGGGTTTCGATTTATTGCGGTAGGTAGTAAGTATGAATTGAACGGTGCTTCTTGTGATTTATTATTTCAAAAGTTTATTAATATATATTTTTTATTATTTATAACATTATCATCAAGTATTTATAGAACACTGCATATAATTAATAATTTCTATTTTCTTCCTCTCTAATATTTATTTTAATCAATGCTTGACTGTTATTTAAATGAAAGGCAATGTCGAGTTTGTAGGTCGATTTGTACGCGTTAACTATCGTCCCTGCTGCCAATAGGTCAATCATTTAATTAGGGTTCTCACCTTGCCGACTCATTTGTTTCAAATAATGTTGTTATTAATGGTAATGGACCTCGAATGGGTTATGGGTCAAAAGCGATTAAATTGTAAATAACTGCTATTTCATTGCTGTTACAATAATAATACAATATTCTATTCTACTTTTTTAGAAAATTCAAAATTTGAACTTAGCGGGATTTGAATTTGCGCATCTTGGAACCGTCCGTTTTTCTTACATAAGTGCGAATAACACTTTAAAAATGTCATAAACAATATTTTACTGTTAGACTTTTACATAAAATGGTAATTTTTTTATTAAGTTACTTTTAATTTAATATAAAATCAGATTTTACCTATTGTATATAATCGCGTATATAATTAGACACCTCTCAGAATTTCTATTTATGACTTTTAATATTTTTAATATTATCTACTAATAAAGTATATTTCGAATATACAAATAAGAGTTTTATCATGTAAGAATTATTTTAATGACAACACATTAAATTCATTTATAAGACAACGTCAAATAAAGAAATGCATTAAATAAATTTATGGTTTGCTGTACCTATAACAAAAAAAAAAAAATTAAAAAGTAAATGCGAGGTGGCCCTAATGTCGTAATGCACCTGTCGCGATCGCTCAGCGCCACTGCGCCAACATCTGTTGGGGGGTATGCACTTTTTTATCTTTTCACCTTATTTTGTTAACCCCTCAACGTAGGATGGTCCAGTTAGGTAATGTATTTAACAACATTTCAGTCTTGTTTTGCTGTGCATTTTAAAATCTACATTTACACGAGCTTAACGACTCATGAATGTAACACTAGCACATTTTAAAGCATACGTATTCGTAAAAAATGTTTTTCAATTACTAATTACTGATAAGATATGATAAAAACGTATAGTAAAACTGTATAGAAATAATTTCCAACAACAAAATAAGCTCCTAACCAGAGGAGTTATTTTAATAAATGTCATGGCGATATTATTGTGACGTGTCTATGGCATCCACTGACAATTGAAATGGAATATTTCTGACAAAAACACAATATCGTGAGACGGGTTGAAGGATAGTGTTTTATTAAATAATATTAATATACTTACATTATTATTTTCTATTTATTTTTCAACATGAATAACTTGATTAATTATACGTATAAATTAGTTAATTATTTTTATTTACCCGCATCAGATTAAATATTTAACGTTTCTTATCAATTATTTTATATATATATTTTAATAAAACATAGATCAGTATTTACAGGAAATCAAGGTACAAGGTAAAAGACAAATCGAATTTTCTACCATAATAGAGCGAACATCGGAAATTGAATAAAGAACAAAGTGGTAGTCGGAAATTAGCTCGAAGAGTTTTGAATTTGGAACACAAGTCGAGATCATGACCGGAATTGCGTCAGACGAGAGTTTGATGCAAGTTCGCGTAAACCGAACGCAAGGTTGCTCCTGTTTAGGTTCAACTCCTTACGGCGAGCCTTGATATGTGAATAATTTACACAAATGTGTATTTGCGTTGCAAGTTTGTTTGTGCACGTGTTCGATATCATTTACAAAGTTACATACCTACCTAACTATAGTTGTGCCTAGATCTATTCTAATCTTGCCCTCGTTATGCTTAGTGCAAAATTGATGATATCATGTCTAAAATAATTGGAAGTATGAAGTTATTTATCATGTTATATAAAATTGTTAAAAAAAATCCTTTAATGTTTTAAATATTCCACTATTTTAGATGAATAAGCAAAGAAAATTTATGAATTGCTATAGGTAATACTGAACACGTAGTATATAACAATATGGAAATTATAGCTACGAGCTCTTATATTAAACCAGCAAAATAGCACTATGGGCATAAATACCCTCTCTAATATAATCGTTTCACTGAAAATATATAAATAAGCATTTTAAACAATTTGATTTGTATCGAGACGACAAAGCGCTATTATTTCTTCCGTCTGACAAATCGCTTTGTTTGAAAAATTAGATTGGATGTTTTACAAAATGGAAACACGAACATTCATCTTTGGTATATTATCTCTTGTTAGAATTGATTTTTATATCCAGTAGATGACATGAGCAAATATAAAAAAAATAATAATAAAAAAACTACATTAGATTAAAAAAGTGTTAAGAATTATTTTTTTAACACTTCCTTTAATTACAGCACTTGGTTCCGTTCGTGCGTGTAAAAATATTTTATATTTTTATTTCTTCGCTCACATGCAATGCCTCCAGAATTCGGCGGTAAGTGTCTTATTGCGAACACATTGTCATAACACTAGGTTTCCAGGGTTTCTATACCTACCATGGCATATGCGGAATACAGCGTGAAGTTAAAAAAATATTACATTTTGTGTTTATTTCTAGTTGTTTGGGCATTTATTTTATTCAAAGTAACGATCAAAATCAATCAAATAGTTTGAAAATTATGCTTTTAGCTAAAATCTGGTCAAAGTCGAAAGCTACATTAACATTAAACGCGACAGTTTTATTACATTCGTGTAATCTATGAGAGCATTCAAAAGAACGAATATTTTTAATGTCGTGTGTAGAAAATTCTGAAATATTTTCTCGTCTATACAATATTAGGGTTGGGTCGTACGCACCGATATCGATATCGGTGTCGATACAAATACATTCTATCGTTTCTCGTGAACCGTGCGAGGCGGATTAGCGTCCGTAACGTCTTGATGTCGGGCATCTGCCGCGCTCCCGAACGACTCGGGGCAGATGTTTTCATATTTTTTGATGTAATATAGAAACGTATGATATTATACAAATTGCGGATTACGCTCGAGTTATTTTTAAGTATGCGCGCACTGAATTATATGTGATGCGTTTGATTTTTACGTGGCCGTGTTGATTTTTAATATTCGATTAAAGAGTTTTTTTTAATCTAAGATGTATTAAACACTCCTTCTGTTACATGAAATCTTAGTTATTTGGTTATTATTTACAATAAAATGAGACCAGTCGTTGCTGCAGGGCACGAGGGTGTTACTGAAGTGCGTTTGTAAACGAAACTGCTTTAATGGGAACGGACACTAGGTTCCCTTCTGCCTACCCTGAATGTGCTGCCATGTGCTGAATACAACGTGAAGCTAAAAAATAAATAAACTTATCGCTGATAAAGCTTAAAACGTAAATTAAATTAAAATTTTGATAAAAAAATTCCGATAAAACATTCAATGATTAAATTAATTACATATACAACTAAGTGATATTTTCTGCGATGTCACAACATTCAGCCAAAATATTTCGCGTGAGCGCTGTAACCATAACACAAATTATCCCGAGAACCGTGCGAGCTCGCGAGTTCAACGCATTCGTTTATAAAACATTTTATTTTTTTTAATCACGTATATACGTGTACTAATGAGCATAATTGAGATACGAAACTAAGCTTATATTTCAAACCACAGTTGTATATTTAGTTTTATTATACAACTATGAATCAGATTCTAATCTCGCGTGCGACATTATATAGCGCGTTACGAGAGGTTAATGGAAAGATGTGAAAATAGACCACTTTTGTTGTAAATCATGTGCATAAATACGAATAATTAATTTGTGATCTTCATTTTCTGTTCTTTTTTTTTCAGCTTCACGATATAGCATATAGTAAAGAAGACAGAGGGAACCTAGTGTTAAGACACTATTTGCCGAATAGCGGCATTTAACGCCGCGCTTTTGCCTTGGTACTATAGCGAAAAACTAAATAATAATTTATTCCTCTGAGTGGGAATCGAACCCACCGTAGCGTTACAGCAAGCACGGCTTGCGCCGTCCCTGCGCTACGACGGCTTGCCGTCTTCATTTTTTCAGCCAATTTGATTTGGGCGATTATATTTAACTAGATACAGAGATAAACTCGTGAGAGCTTCTGTTGGTCACCTAATAAATAATACTGTTATTTAATTTTAACGCGAGTTGTCTCTTTCCACACTGCGTGCGACTTTTAGATACCGAGCAGCGAGCACTCATTTCAATCCAGCATATTCCGTTGGCGTGATCGCGAGTTTTATGATAAAACTCATAAAATAACGTCGTGCTGCAACTATATTGCTATATTATGAAATATATTGCTACCATTATGAAATTTGGCTTAGTAAAATGCTACCATATGATATAATTATATGTATTTTCCAAGCAGGCCAGTCGAGACGCAGGGGCACAGTCGTTCGGTAGAGGTTGTAGGTTGAATTCCCACTCGAATATTTTCATTTCTTCATTTTCGTAACAAGACGCGGCGATAAGGTCTTCCATTAACACATAATGCCTTCAGGGTTCGGCACGAAAGTGGGGAACGGGAGTGTCTTAATCGGAACGGAGAGTCGTACGATTAGGTTTCCCTCTGCCTACCCTGAACCAATGCGTGCAATGCAGATAAAAAAATATTTAAATAAATACGTCTTATTTCTCTGCCTACCGTACCTACTTAAAATTTACAAATACCAGTCCTTTTGTTTTATATAAAAGAAACATGTGCGATTCGTATAAGCATTTTAAGTTTTTATGAGAGTATATCAAAATATGTTAACGATTAATTTATAAAACAATGCCAAATATTAATAGTCGCTATTGTTTCAACGATGTCAGAAGTAATAAATATATTTAAATATTTTTCGTTGGACAGTTGGAGAATCTCCAAGTAGGTTCAGGTGTAAAAAAGTTGATTTAAATTTATTGTCGCTTTGTAATGAAATTACTACAAAATATGAAATATAATATACAATAGTAACAGAAAGTTTGTATTTTTTCATAATATTTTATTTTCAGATTGTGTGAAAGCTCATGGACTAAGCTTTGTAAGTTATGGATAATTTTATTTTCCTTCTTTTGAAATATCTGAACGTTTAGTTTATGCAGTTTTTATTGAGTTTATTGTTATCTAAGCATTTGATATACGAGTATTAAATAATTGTTATGGATCTGGTTACAACAGTATAGAAAAAAATTATTAAAATATATATGTTAGTGTTGAAACACTAACATATGTATTTTAATGTTCGCGGGCGTCGATGTTTCTATTCGCTGGTACCATTTCTCTATCACGCTTTGTTCTGAGGTCCTCGCGTATGTTGAAACTAAGAGTATTCATAAGTGTACGTATGTATTCACTCGTTCGCGGGCGTCGTTGTTTGTAAACGCTGCACTGCAATCCGGTAGTGATGCTCATGCGGATATTTGTGACAAAATATCGATATAGCTAGCTACATATTTTGTCTAATAGAGTTGACTGACTTACCAGACAGTACGAACCTACTTTAAGCAAAATTAATAATATCTATGACTATCATTATTTAAAAACTGAAAAATGATAATTATTTAAAACATATTGCTTAATTAATATATTGGGTTTTATAGTGATTTTTAATGAAGAATGTCTTGAACGAAGTTATTTGTTTCTATATACTCGTATGTATGCTGTCATTATATTATGTTACGTGGGTTTTTCATCAACTTGGTATATATTATACGTCTTTATCGTATGCTTTATACATACGATTGCGTCCCTAGATGGCTACTTTTTCCCACAGCCTGTTCCTAATGAGCTATGTTATGTTGCGTAACAGAGGAACAATGGAACGGGACTTTGAAAAGATAACTTTTTCTAAAACTACTATAGGTATATGGCTCATCCTTATATTGAAGACAAAGCTAGATAGTAAGAAATCCTAGTAGTGTATTTATATTTATGTTAAGGAATCTTATTATTATAATATGCTTTTTATTATAAACTTTAAATCTTGAAATTGGGACAGGGTTTGTTTTTGTCAATTAAATTATTAATATTTGTATAAAAGGTATATAATACAACATCCAGTGGCCCTTCAGTCTAAATTCTAAGGCGTGATTTTGATACGTGGAAAATTGTAAGAGTGGCATTCTTGGCTAACGTCTGTATAGGTTCTAAGCGAGCAGTGACTTAGAAAGTGCTTCAATGAATGATGTGTCAGTCGTTTTTTGAAGCACGACTTCGAAACTAGTTGTTAAGTTGTTTTGTTTTGTTCGTGATCGAGATCAGCGTCCTCCATTGTATAGTACGATGGTCTTCTGAAAATAAAAATTACTCCATCTTACACGAACAAATATATTTCAAATGATATGTAATTAATTTTATCAACGAAAGAAAAAATGGACCTGCATATGTAGAGTTTTGTCCTGCATGTAAATTATAACGTTCACACGCTTTGTGTGAACTCCGTAAGGAAGTTGACATTAGTTTAAAGTTGGTTCGCTTATATTTGTGTCTCTTTATTACGGAAAATAAAACGTTAGGTAATACTAAATTTATTACAAAGTGTCGTAGAAATGTGAAACTACCACGAAATTGTAATTTTTTGTGGCTTTGCTAGAAATGGTAGCTTGAACACAAGCCGAGCAATTACTTGAAGCGACGATCTCGTCACGAAAATCTCTTAGAATATAACGGTCCACACGGGCCTCGGCCAGTGTCAGCATCACTCGTAGTAAAGTCATTTGCTCTAATGGTCTCTTCGCCGCAACCACTCTCTTTATGCATTATCGTCCAGTGAAAAGTAGGCCTTATACCCTAAGTAACAGAGCTTATCATTACTTGCAATTATTAGTCCTTTTACTGGAATGATATTGGACCGCGTCAAAGCTACTAAGTAACGAAGATACAAAAATAATTTGAAGATATAAAAGTAACTTGCATAAAATTTTGGCAGATCATCGCAATAATTTAATAGATATGATATAAAGGTCGATGTAAAAGATAAGTCTCCTTGGGGAGAAGAAAGGAGGAAATAAAACAGAATTAACCTCGCTCAATAAATTGTGTTACTTACGCCTGACATACATTTTGTATGTACCTATCACATGAAAGAAGCTACGATGATAGTAGTAGTGGACGATAAATCCACATACCACCACTAACCACTTATTGTTTAGCTCTAAGCTGTTTTATATTATTTTGACAAACCACTTTTAAGGTTAGAAAAAAATCAAAATTTTATTATATATTTAGTTAAATTTAAGTAACGATAGTGACTTGCTATTTTATTGTTCTTTGGGCTGTTAATGACTGATGACTTTCTCGCGATGTCTTTGTCTGAGGGCTGACAGTGACGAGAAAATGTAATCATGGCCTGTAGCTGTTTGTGAACGCTCCACGAAATAAATAATGAAACGCCTATTGACAAAAGTGGCGCTTAAAATAATGATAGCAACGCTCGGCTGATAGGAATTTTATTAGATTTTACATTGTCTAATAGCAATATTGTTATTATTTATTCACAATAAAATATTCTAAAGAGTAATAAAATACATATACGAGTCTTAATAATATGCTAACAATATTTTCATGCGCTGTTTTTCTTGATAAAATGACAAAGCATCGGTTCAGCTTGCACTAGGCTGCTTGGGTGTCGGGTAAGTGTACAGATTTAGTGCCCCGCAGGCCTGCCCGAGTAATGTTGGTAACGGATTAGGTTACCCGCCACGAGGCCGCCCCGCTACAATGTTGGACCAACGGCTTACAAAACGAAAAACTAAGGCTCTGAAATAACTCTAAAAGACTAACTTGCGAACAGGCTTCGACTTTTATGTGCAGTTAGTGTTAACGACGTGACATATTTTATTGACTTTCAGTAAGATTGCTAGTATCGATAACTCTCCATTAGTTTGCTAGCCTAGGAGTCTAGTTATGATAGAGGTTAGCTTCGTAATCGCAATTAAAAGGAACACATAATGGTTATGTATATATAAAGTTTTTAAATTTTATAATAGTAGCAGTATAATAACGTAATCAAAAAGTTATTATATTTGCAGAGCATAGCGGCATTAGCGTTCGAGCGCACGTCGTCGACGCGTCGTGCGCGCTCCACGCTTGCCTATGCGCAACCGTCACGGTGCACGTCACGTTGTTTATGCTCTACGGTCCGCTCGGCACATGTATACGTACATACATACATACATACGTTCATAATATATATATTTACTCGAACCAAGAAATAATATACAAAAATAAATAATCCATATATGATATCGTTCGTTATTCGCATTCTAATTTGAAAAATTAAAACGGTGTCTTGTTTATAGCGTATGTTCATAAACTATAAGAAAAATTGCATTTCTTAACCGATTTTACTCTGCAATATTTTACGTTTATGACTTATTTACACGGCTCTTTAATAACAGTGTTAAGTGAACACTTAGAAGATCCCTTTGATATCTATGGAGCAGCCGGCTTTTGATTTATTATTCAGCGACGAAGCTTTCAATTTCTATTCTCCGACGCATTGTTTTTGTCATTGAAATGGTTTATATTTTTTTTAAACACAACTATCCTTATGATATCATTTCTAAAAAAACGTTATTTAAAAACTTCGTAAATAATTTTATTTTCCGTCAAAGATTTTAAAAATACATAATTCTAGTTAACAATTGAAACGTAACGGGATAGCGCATTGGTAAAAAGATATCAATTAACTTTTTTAGATCCCAGTTCACGAGTATCCAATCGCTCGGAGCGGCGGAGCATTCGGTCTAGAGAACGTCTTTAGTCGTGCGATTTGCTCCCGTTAAGAGAGATCGATTTGTTTTGCTCGTTTTGTACCGATTTAAATTGTATCGGCGCTGCAGGCGATAAAGGCTTCCGCGCCCGGAGCTGGGCCAGTGAGAGAAGGGGACAAATCAACAATTAATCTTTTAGCAGTTTGTTAGATGTTGCTTATTAAAATTTCAACTATTGTTTAATTACCGCTACTTTTGAAATCACCAAAAAAGGCAGAAAAAGAAGAAACAATTAGATAACACTAACTCATATTTTTTTAAATTTAATTTTAATTAAAATTGTTTTTTTTTTATTTAATTATATTTTTTATTTAATTATTATTACTTTTATGTTTAAATGTTGACATTAGAAATATTTATTATGTATTTTATGCAAATAGAGATAACCAACACCTCTGTAGCAATTTGATGACAACGGCTACGCGGTACCTATACAAATATTGAAACTTATACTTTTAATTTTTTTTCACTTTATTTTTTTTTGTATTTCAAAACATATTATGATACGTAAAAATAAATTACTCTCTTAGTTTTTTTTTACATATCAATTATCACCTACTTCGGTATTGAACTTTTAGAGTATACTCACTGGGTCATTACTTAGTGAAGTCAGAAAAAGAGCGCTAAAATATCACATGTCCGAAAGTTTTTTTTACCACGTTATTTTTTTATACAAATAAATAACATTATATAGGTACTTTTACTTACCTACAGTTATATTTTTTTTAATGAAAAAATAGAACTTACTTTCTCTATATAATAAGTATTTCTTAGAAAGTTAAAGTGATATCTTAGTGCTCAACCGCGAACAATGTAGTTTACAGTTTGTAACGCAGATGTTTAAAAAGAATCAACTGTTAACAAGATCGTAAAAAGGTCGGACGTAAACAGCTACCGTTGAAATTTTACAGTCACTCGTTTCCTTCTTTTTGTTTTGAGATACAATAAGATTAGAATGTACCGACACCGTCGCTATTAACTTGGAACTTATTAAGGAAGAATAATTGACTGCTCTAATAAGTAAAAGAAAATATATAAGAAACGTTTTATTTTATACTTTTACTTATTAAATAAAACGTGTTAGACTATTAAGTATCGATTAAAGTAGAGTAATTATTCGGCTTACTTATACATCGGTATATTTTACATAGATATTTTTTTTTAATTAAAATTCATAATTATATTTTACAATTGAGGCTCAGGGGCACAAGCATGCAACTGTAAACGCAACGGGTTGTGGGATCGTTTCCCACTCCAGGAAGTTTAATAAAAAATATTTTTATTTCCTCGCTCTGGTAACGACGCAAAGCGTGGCGTTGAGTTCCGCCACTCAACACGCAATACCTTCGGCAGACCGCATTCATTTGCCAGAATTGAAGTGAAGCTAAAAAATATATTTTATTAAAAACAATGCTCATTATAATATGCTATCTAAATTAATCGTAATCACAAAATATTTTAATTATGAAACTAATATTTCTGTGAATTGTGTGTGAATGTGACTGTTCCATTTATTTTAATCTTTATTATACCTCGAACTATTTAGTTTTAATATATTCTCTATGTTAACCTTGCCTTGAGTACTAATGTAACCAAAATATTACTCTTTGTTACTCATAAGATATTAATACTGAGGTAGAGTGCGTCAGAAACTACAACTAAGAAAAGCGAGTACGACAATAGATTATAATATTTGTTTTCACACCAACGTTTGCCGTGGTCCCTAGGAGTTCATATGTCACTTAACGCAAGTAATAGTGTCTATTTCGTGAAAGGATCCATCCAGCTGACTGATTTACATTAAAGCTAGTAGGCCTGCCCACTCGATGAATAAATCTATCAACAATACTAACTACAAGTGTTCGCGTACTTGGTGATTTGTTGGTACGATCGGGAATGCAGCCAATTGGTTCTCATCAGAAGGTGTTATATCAACACACATTAGCGTCGTATTTTATAAATCCTTAACTATTAAATTAGTAACACATTTTGAGCACTGCATCCAAGACAAATAAGCACCAAGGTTGGATGTACAAGGTGATCGGTGAAACATTTTGGTCTGTTTTGTGGCCAGTAGTGGCGCAGGAGCACAGTCTGACTCTACTCGACGTAATGAAATATTTATTTAAATTTATATTTCCATTTCTTTGTTCTGATGTCCAGGCAAAGCGCGGCGTTGAGTTCCGCCACTTAGCACGCAATGCCTCTAGAATTCGACGGAAAGTGGGCAACAGTGTCTCAACACTAGTTCCGTCTGCCTATTCTGCTGTGTGTGGGATACAGCGTGAACCTGATTTGATTCTTAAGCAATCTAGTTGTTGTCTACTTGTCGGGCTCTCTGCTCTTCAGTCTCTTGAATCGTTTGAATTTAATAATGTTTATTAATAATTGTTTTCTTTTTACAGGTAAGACCAATTGACGTATTACTATCAGCTCGGTAAGCACTATTACACTCTACAGCAGTTTGCTTCTTGTATTTACGAGAATTCTAGTCTGTTTAGTTTCCAAGCATATATTAGTAATAGCTATACAAAACCACACATGTACGCATATCATAATATACTCAACCTCACTGACCCAACAAATCTGGATAACGTAAATTTCAAGGATATGAGGAGCATCGTAAAATAGTCAATATAAAGGTGAAGGGAGTTTGACCAAAGTTAATCTAATCTTTTCTATAGAGTTGACATTTTCTTCTATCGATTTTTCTTTCACGACACCGCTGCAAGCGTTGTATCATTTTTATATTGTTCCCTTGAGACTTTGTAACAGCGAACGTCCCTCTATTCGTTTGCCGACGGCGCTCAGTTATGTATTTTTTATTAGGCTTTCGTAACTCCCTTATAACTTATCTAGGGCGGTATAATCCCAGTTTTTTTCCTTCACAATTAGAGAGCTTATTAAAATCGGAATAGTAAATTTTATGAAGTCATTGTTACGATAATTACAAGATGACTATTTATTTAAGCGGGTATTCTATTGAAACAATTGTTATAATGGCGGCAGTAATTAATTCGGCGTCGTGTTAAGTACGATAGGATGTGAACACATAGGTGTAGCAGTAAACTAGATGGACGTGTGCGACCGCAGCGACCGGGGCGGGGGGGCCGTGCCTTACCGGGCGGTCATCGGATATCTAACATATTGTGGACGGAAGTTGCATAGTATACGGTTTCACTTACAGCAACTATCGGACGCGGTCTCGATTTCAACCAGGATTGGATTGCACCGTGTCGGTTTTGTAAGCCGACTGATTGAGTTTCTGATTGAAATCCTCAATGATATGTTGCGACTGACTCTGATCAAACACTCCTATTCCTTCATTTGCACAAAATATTCATTTATATATTATTTTTGTGTTTTTTGTGTAAACTAACCCAGGCTAAAGAACTATGACATCGCAAAAATGGAACCTTAAGTAATATCAAAACATTGCACGGTTTATGGATAACTAGCGTTAATAATAGTTGTTTCAAAGATTAACTGCGAACTAGACCAGAGTCTTATTCAATAAAATTCTCACGGCATTGAATTAAATTGCTCTTATTTAAGATTTCTGCGTGCAGAGTGACTATCACGTGGATAGGATTATTATTTACCGATAATTGTTTTTATTATCTACAACAGCTAATGTATAACTTTATATCTCTTGATGTTTTCCTCAACTAGGAAATAGAGACCGATCAGTTGTAAATGTATCTTAAAATAGGTCGTACAAACATTCTTTTAACCGTCAATAGCAGAGATTATTAGATTAATCAGCCAGTGAAAGTTGTTGAATAAACGAATTAAATTACAAATTCTTCGCTTACACAAAAGACGCTCTACATATTTCTGGAGCACAATCCAATCGACTTTTAATTTGAGAAGTAATAAAAGAAAAATAATTCCACTCTTCGAGAAGCCAAAACGAATCTGTCCCTCCTCGGAGTGAGGCTACCGAATTGTTTTCCTACAATTTCATTCTGCCGGGCGACCGCGCTGCGGACCACGGCACGGTGCCATTGTTACCAAGAAACACTGATTACTGCGCTTCGCCCAAGGCCATCCATTGTTCTATGTTGGATTTTTGCACATAATACTATGTAGCTGTAATTTTTTTTATCAAGATTATCTTGCTTGTAATTTGTCGTCAAATTAGTTACATTTAAAACCTTTACTTCGTTCATAACATAAAATTTGTATAATGTTTGATTTGATCAAGCTATTTTACTAAATGAGATTTAGTTATTGTTACTGTCACAAACTTAGTTTATTAAGTCGTTGTTTGTGTACATGTGAAATCGTTAGAGGATAGGCATGCGTGAAACGGTGCATCGGAGTGAAAGAAATGTGTGCTGTGCTTGTGAGAAATATGAAATATAAGAAAATGGTGGCATGGCATGCGTTGCAAATATTTTCTTTCACGTAAAGCCAAAAAATATCTCAGTAAGAGACAATCTAGCGACATAACCATTCTATTTAAGCAAATCTTAAATGATAAAATGGTTATCTAACAGTTAGCAACTTCAAATTAACACAACCTAAGCTATCGATACTTTTTTGATAAAAATTATGTTGGTTTAAAATAAATAGCTATAGCTTAATATGCAACATAATCAAAGTGAAATATTTCGTATAATAAAACTTTCCATAATTTATTATAATGTTACATAGGTAAAATGAATTTCTTGTTTTTCAAGTTTATGATTGCAAGAAGTTTATATGACGTGTAGGTAATCATCCAGTGGCAGTGAAATTATAGAATCGTGTTAGTATTTCTAGGCACCAGTAATGATCCTAACGGGATATACGTATCTAATAAGTATTTATACTAATAAAATCCAGTATAAATCACCAATATATGCGCGTGCGCACGTTCCGGTGCCTAACCGCGTATGTAACTAAGTAGACCGGAAAAAAACGAACATAGCAATAATGGGATATAAAAAATTCACAGTGGCAATACATTATGATGTATCACAGTGCGGATGTGTGTACGTGACTATAGGAGCCAGTTCATCAAACTTTCGTACAAAATTGGTATATTTTAGGGCAATTTTAATAATTTGACAAGACCGTAGATATTGTTGGGTTAATGCACTTTGTTGTATTTATAACTAATAATGATGATTTTGACTTTGACGTTTATATAATGCAAAAGGCGCACAGAATAAACCAGTTATAAACAACATTGAACATCACATGTTTAAATAACATAATTGTTTTTAATCAACAAATGTTTTTTTGTATGTAATCTTTTTAGTATTAAAGTTAATAGCTATTGATTATTTCGATTTCGTCACATGCCTGCGCACGCGCCGGTCAGCCGGTTATTTGCATGCAGCGACGCGCGACTGCAGGAAGCCGGGCCTAGCCCAAACTGCTCACTTCCGCCGCGTCCTGCTCTGTTATGGAGGTGTAACACACCTTAAAACTTTAATATATAGGCTTTTTATGAACGAATTTACTTTTTAATTGTAAATAATGCTATCATTTTCTTTGTGTACAAGATAATGTTATTAAAATGGTGGTAAAAATCTTCTATTTTTAATGGTTAAACATGTACATATAAATTATATAAAATTAAACGTAAGAAATACGAAATATAAGTACCTACCTAATATACGTGAAATGAATTTTCTTTCTTATCTATAAGAAAGTTTTATATTTCTTTTAAATTTTTTTAGATTACTTTTGAAGCTAAGAAAATATTATAAATGCGCAAAATATCTAAACATTGTTTTATTATGTAGTTGTATATCTTTTATTATGTAGTAAATTAATAAATTTAATTATTTTAGTCAGTACGCCCTACATCTTTCACGAAGTGACATAAATTAAAGTAATTTCTCTTTCTGATTTATTTCACATGCAAAATAAACATACCCTGACGATGGGTTAAAGTGAAAAGCAAATAGTTTTAATTTGTTTTTCATGTTTTTAAAATAATTTTAACGACTTGTTTATATTTGCTACCCACTACATAACGCAGGCTGACGTACAAATTTAACCCGAGAGAACTATTTGATTCACTAGGATGAAAAATAGTCACGTTTTAATACGAACCTGAAAATATGTCGGGTGAAAATTAAATTTTCATTTATACCCGGTGATTCGTTTAAGCTACAAAAAAACAATTGTAGAGTTTTTGGTCATTGTTTAAATTAAATTGCATAGGTAAAATTATAGATATTTCATAGAAAAAAATGATTACAAACTCATATTTGTAGGACATTGCATATAAAATGAGTACATTGGCCCAAAAACTTAAGTTTGTAACTCCTTTTCTTAGTCGACCTACAATCGTGAAATTGGTACGAAAGGTGCGCAAGTTCAACTCGCACTTAACCGGTTATTTAATCTATTATACTATGTATACTATACTTTTAAACCATTAATTATTATTTAAATCACTCTAACGACTTAGATCACACACCGTGCAAATGAATTGTTATCTCGTAATCAATCGTTATACAACCATGGTGGTGTAATTCCTTCCTTAACCAAATAGGAAAGCAATCAACGAAAACCTATTGCATTAACATATTTAAATATAATTCCGCTCACGTACACGTACGTTTAAGGATCGCATTGGTTAAAACTCGAAGTGGGGCACTAACTAGTGCGGAGTTAAGCCGCGTACTCGTATACAGTCGCTGCGGTCGCCTGTTGCGTAAGATGACATCCGAGCCGCAGATTAGCATAACGCTAGTGAAGTGCATCATGCTCACTGAGTGCTTATCGATGTTAATAATTATCGTCGTGTGTTAATTATATATTGTTATAACAGTTGAACGGGCTTGCACGAAATTAACATATACTTGGAATATAAATTAACGTGTATAATATTTTGCATAGTAAATTTTATAATATTGAAAATCGCAAAAGAGGTTATCTTTTTACTTTTTTTCTATAAAATTCAAATGGAAAATAGAAAGAATAATATTTAAAAAATAGATTTATATTCACTTTTATTACTCTATCGACATCTGTATTCCTCTGGTGTTCCTTGTCATCAATTTCTTCAGTAATTTCGAAATTCAACTTATTTCGTCTTATTAATCTTTATTTCTATAAAATGATGATAATGATGATTCATATGTTATCGAGAATATGAGTACTATTTAAGTTAATAGGTTATGCGAAAAGTTTTAGGAAATGAAATATATTATCTATACTGCACCGATTTGTGGTGAACTATCTACCGTATGACAATATTTTAATGTATATTCATGAGTTTTCCAAAAACAGGAAAAACACGCTTACCTATTATTTTTTATTTAAATATTTTTATCGATATTATACCATCCTAAAATGCAGGTACGTGCCTAGCTGTAATATTCGAGGTCGTAACGTGACATGATGGAGCGCATGATTCACCGACGCGTCCACGTTTATATGTAGTTAGACTTTATTATACCTATGCGACTTTAACAGCACGCGATTATAGCTTTGTTAGTGAAATTATACGAAATTATATTCTGTCACAGATAAATATCTCATGTCTATTTCAAGTCAACGAAGTTAATAAGCGACGTTGGCTTTAAATTCTAAAATATCAAAATTATATTAGAAGATGCATATGTGCAATATAACAATATCAAAAATAACGGGTTATTTGATCTAAACAAGCTGATTTTCTTGTTTTCTTTTTGCTGGTTAAGTTAAAATCACGATAAAATACGAAAATTACGAACCCCAAGTCCATTTGTGTAGATTGCCTTATGATTCCCATATTTTGTATTTAAATTATTTTATATAAAAGGATAGAAATTTATCGTATTTATAAATAAAATTTAGGCATTACTTTATTGTGCAAAACAGATTCGGTTATTTTATGTGACCTTTTTTGATATTTCGTTGATTAAAAATTCAAAGATTTTCTGGCATTATGTTCCCATTACTATCGCTAAAAAACATTTGTAATTTTAGAATATTTCCAGTTAAGAAATTTAATAGATTTTGGTACATTTTCATCACCACTAACGCCGACGACACAGGAAGTCATAAATACTTCGGTATGCGCTAAATAACTATAGAATGTTCGCGCTACATACACTACGTTAACGATATCTTAGAACTGAAGATATTCTTATGACTTAAAATCGATTTCTAAAGGTATCTATTATTAAAGCAAAGAACTGCATATAGCAGGTTAAGTCACTCTGTTTCTCACTTTCCGCTGAATTTCTGAGGCATTGCGTGTTGAGTGCCACGCAACGCCACGCTTTTGGTACTAGACATATTGGCACCAAAGGGACGTAATAAAAATATTAATGTATTTAATTCATTCCTCCGAATGAGAATCGAATTAGAAAATTATAGTCGTTTTCTATGTGTGTGTGTGTGTAACATCCTTATTTTAAAAGTTCAGTTTATATTGACAGTATTTTTTATGCTATTATTTTTTACGTTATGTTATTCAGAAAGAATTCTGTTTACTCTGCCTAAAGTGTGTTAACGATGGTAAATAAATATCTTTATCTTCTACAGTATACGCCTATAATGAAAGCGCTTTAATTAAATTATAAATTGGGCCTTGTTTTGTGTGACGGAAATTTCTGGAGTGTGACGGCGTCTATTTATTCGTGGTCCCGCATCCCGATGACAGAATTATGTCGATGATGATTATATGCCCGCGCAATTTTTTATCCGGCGTCGTTTATTTTAGTTCTTTTACGTAATTTTATTGATATTCCGTCGGATAGCCTTGTATCAGACGAATCTCTCTTATTAAACAGAAAAATCGTCATAATAAATTCAAATTATTCATTATTAATTTTGAAATAATCGCTACTAACGTATTTTTTATAAATCTGTAAAATATATTTGTAATTTGACATACACACTTACAATACAACCAAATAGGGCATAAAGCATTTATATTAGAAGAATATCTTCACCACACCCCTCTTTCCCATAAATTGTAATTTCCATTCGACGGAGTACCCGAGATATCCACCAAATCGATTTTGGACCGCGCGCTCATTATTTTAACCTATTTGAATTCGATTACGAAGTAGATCAAATTTACCTTAGCTATACTTACTCGAGCAATTTTATTAAGTTTTCCCATTTGCTAATATAATAGGCAATATACAAATTACAACGTAAACCGATAGTTATGTAATATGGATAAATTAATATAGGCTAGTCTAGTCTAATCTAGTCTTTAAACAGACTATTGTAACCATTCGATTCTTCTTTACGATTCAAATACCGAGGTGTCAGACACCGATGCGCCAAAGATAAATTGTCATCTTTAGAATGACAAACAATGAGTTAATGGTGTTGAAAATTTAATTGATTGGCTCTCAATATAAGATTTATAGGGTTGCGTGAATTTGGTTTCTCTTTAATTTATAAGTCTATTTTTTGCTCTTCGACTCTACGAGAGATTCTTAAGATATACATATTTTTACTCTGAATATGTGACATTGTGTAAAATAATATTTATAACTATTTTAATAAAAAAAGTTTAATTTTGTAAAAGAAAAATCATAAGAATCAAATTGAAAAAAAATCTAAGGTTGGACCTATCTTAGATTTTTCTAGTATTCTAAGTCCAGTATTAACTACTCTAGAAAATATGTATACCTACATCTTCAAGTTTTAATTAATTATGAATATAATTAATATATTTTTTAAATATGACATCGTACTATATTTTGAAGCTGACTATTAAAAATGTGTAGAAATCAAAGCTAGTGCAATGAACTCTTGGCACGCGTTGCTCGCATTTGCGCGACTTGCTAATACGTTCTCATGTAATTGAAGCGCTTGTGTTGCATGTAGAGTTATGTTATATCTTGCGTCTATACTTAAAATAAAATTGTCCACTATTATATAGGTATATGTTTATAATTTATCTATATTTATAGTAGAAACAGAAAATAAGTTGAAATAATAGTTTTTTTTTTACATTATTTGAGCATGGGTCTCCTTACACGCATGCTTTTACAAAATCTAAATATCTTTTTTTTTAATGTACAAGTATTTTATGTATTGTACGTATTTTACGAAACTTATATATATTTACGTTTTAATCATTTAAATAGTTTTAATAATTCCCATTTATTATGAGCATATTATAAGAAAGCTGATGTGAAATGTCTGCGATTATAGAAGAGAACATACATTTGTATATGTACGTACATAAAGCCTTAGGCATTAGCTATATTATAAAAACGTAACGTAATCACCTTATATAACTATGCGCTATCAAGTTATGTAATTGGTATACGATCTACTTTCATAATAAATTTACTATATACTCTATATTTTCGTCCAAAATCGATTTTTTAACAATTGTAAGAATAATACGAAAGGAAATGATTTGTTTTTAAATTGTTTACCATATGCAAGATTAGTCTTAATGAATGTGGAGCAGTATTAGCAATAAAGATTATGTTTCCAATATAGACATGCCGGTGTAAGTTCTCCTATTTTATTGCTTATTCGTAATTGAATACAAAAATAACATTACTGATATTTGTTTGCTGTTATTTTCGTATTCTTAGACAAAAATTATAACTTATCTATTAAAACAGGCTGAATTTATATTGTTTCAATTGTATAAAACTAAAACCTAAAACGCAGCGGCATTTCGCTATCCCGCCTTCGACGTTCGTTTGTCACGGGCTCACGGCCGCTATCACATATCGGAAGCTATAACGGCGTGCGTCGACAGTCGACAGTCGACATGCAGTTGACGTGCGCTGGATGATTCCGCGCGCGCCGCACTTTTGTGCATTGCACCCTGATTTATTTGCGCCCGCTGCGCCCACTGCGCCCGCATCTCCTCGTCTGCGCTGTTCGAATGCTGCGGTTATGGCGTCGCGTTATTTTTAAGCAAACTGTCAATTTGTTGACTTTTCGCTTTCGTTTATTTAAATAATATTTGCGTATTTTCTTTGTAAAATTCACGCTGGATCCCGCGTGTGTCTTAACTACACTCCGCTCCCCACTTTCTGAATTCTTACGTGTTGAGTGGCGGCACTCAACGTCACGCTATGCCGTGACGCCAGTGCCAATAAATAAATATATTAAATATTTCATTTCCTGAAGTGAGAATCGAAACTACAACGTGCCGCATTTACAGTCACACGCTTTTATGCCCCTGCGCCACGACTGGCCTCTTTATAGAATTAAATATTGTGATGGAATATGTAAATCAGATCAGAATTTATATAATAAATAGTTAAGTGCAATGTTATAGTTACGAACATTTATTTATTTACGCGCATTAAAAACACGCTCTCCACTACATACATTACAAGAATTCAACTATAATCCAAGGAGTAGATATTTATTTATTCCAGAAAACAGTCAAGTTAGAATTTGTTCAGTAAAGTAAACTCAAAGTTATTATTTGTGTTAGTGTCATGATAAACTGGTGGACGCAAACTAAACTAAAATGTAACAATTATGCTTTGTGAGATTTGCCTAATGATAATATTATATGCATATTTGTCTGAGCCATTATGACAATGAACTTTCATAGTTAACGCTGTTTGTGTACTTATTTATACGTATGTATGCTATGTTTTGAGTTGCATAAAAATTCTTCTTAAATATATTTTCTTATTAAATAACTATAGTGATATAATAAAGAGACACATGTCTACATAATTTTCAAATTTCAAATGATTATAAAAGGTAATAATTTTGAAATATCTACATATTTTACTAAAACATTAGATTCCGCAAAACATTCAGGTAAACGCTGCAATTCCGTCGTTCATGTCGTATACGGTACACATAATGACGCGAGTCAGACGACAATACTTCAATAGGCATCCGAGTGAACGAGGACAACCCAAGGCTGATTAATATATCATCCGCTACCCCGGTCCCTTTTAACCCGTTTTTGCGTATCACCGTCGAAGTAAAAAGGGCTCCCATTTCAATAGGAAAGCGGTGGGGCACATTTATCATGGGGGTAATGAATTATTGGAAAAAATTCCAATAAGCCTATAGGATATCACCTATCCGTCTATGTCGAATGCAGGGCACGTAGAAAGTGACTAGTGCAAAAGAGATAATGCCGACCAAATGAAATATAAAATTGAATAAATCGATTTTTTATAAAAAATATTACGTATTAAAATAGTATTCCGAACGACCAATAGAAATAGATTGACTCTAATGGAAATTACTAGCTTCCAATTTAACGTGAGGCAAAAATATTTACTTTCAGTAATACTACAACAAAACCGTTTTATTGCTTTTAAAATATTTGTGCGTGTTTTATTAAAAACTGTTCAGTTGCTCTGATACTAGAGTACATAAAATGGACGTAAATTAAAAGTTTCTATAAATATTTACGTTGTTTGCTATCGAAGCCCGCCGCTGGCTGTCGACACACGATTCTTTACCTGCACACATTTACCACTAGTTTTTAATATGAAACGAAATATATTTTATTACAATTAAATTAATATATTAATCCAAACGACTTCTGTATATTGCTTTCTTTTAAGAGTCTACTTCAACTGGGTCTTACATTTGTAACAAATAACAAGTATTAAAGTTGTTATTCAATCTTGTACCATAACGCAAGATAATACATTAGTGGAGGCCGCTACGTCAAAACATGACTCTCTAAGTAAAATTACTTTTTCGAAGTCCCGAAGCTTAACAAGGAAAACATGAAACTTTTGACCTTTTCCTTAGATTATTAAGCCGACTTTATACTTGAGAGTTGTTAAGTGATGTTCAAAACATTACAAAATTTTCGTAATTAAATTTGTTATATTAAAAATTATCAGACATTATAGCTTGTTAATTAAATATTAAAAATATGTTAGGTAAAAACATTGAGAAAGTTTCTTCAACAAATTATACAGGTACCTAATATAAATTTTATAAAAATAAATAACAATATGATAATATAAAATATTCTTATGCTATTATTTAGTACTGGATATTTGTTTTGTTTCTGTTGGACATCTGCTTTAATATTCATAGGATAAATCTATAAATATTTAATATCAATGTAATTTATTAGTTGTTACTACGATTTGCTACGTAGCCTTTACCTTTACAAAGGGATAACCCTTAGAAAATCGGGGAATTTCTCTTTGTTATAATCATGTAGAATAGAATTTTCCAATCTGTAATGGATATATAAGTGGTTACTGAGGATATTTTGTACATTTTTATACTTCCCCCTCATTATATAAACACAAATATTTACCTATAGGCGTCTGGAGCCCACGATTTCTGTCATCGCCACTAGAAATAACATAACTCGACGCGCCGCAGTACAGCTAAGTCTTACTTACTATAAGATAATTAACAATATACCACATGCACACCCCGAAACAAAGAGTACGCGAGCAAAGAGTTACGTAAAGCGACCCCTCCAGTAAACACGTGTGAGCAGGAAACACTGAGCACATCACTACACACAGATCTCTAGCCGTATACATCACTTGACTTATGTTTCACTTTTGTGATCGTAGAATGTCTACGATGTAGTAAAGTTATTTATTTTTTATTTTTTTATAACTGTACCTTGCATAATGCAAGGTAGACAGCGGAAAGGAAATCTAGTGTTAAGTCACTCTTTTTTCATTATCAGACACTTCTGTTTCCCACTTTCTGCCGAATTCTGGAAGCATAGCATGTTGAGTTCTATCACTCAATAGTAGAACTCAACACCGCTCTTTCGCCTCGTTACTCAGAAGTTTCTTAGCCAGAGTAAATTACATATAGTAGGAAATTAGTATATTTATTTATATGTAAATAGATATGGAGTCTATGATTTTTGTGAATGGACGTTAATATTCTAGTTTGCGTATCAAAAAATATCATTTTTATGAATTAAATGCCAATTAAAGTAATAATAACGAAAAGGCAGATGTGGCTCATGGCTTGTAACAGATGTCAAATAAAATATAAAATTTTATCGTCACGTACCAATACCACTGTCCCTACATCGAAGTATTCTTTGCACGGAGATATATGATGTGTGCTTATACTGTGATGTCATCTCATCTGCCCTCACGACAAAGCGTCGAGCAGGTCAAAGGGTGAGGGGCGGGCACATTGTTAGCACGCGACCCAGGCTCAAGTGCTTTTCATGACGAGTCTCGCTACCTCCACGTCACTAAAGATGTTTTTCTCAACAGGTGAAGGAAGTTTTTAAGAGCTGCCTTAGACTCAAAGGAACACATGTTATATATAATTCTTTACTCCAAAATTTGTTAGACGAGATAAGAAAAGCGTCAGTGAAACGTAAGAAATAAATTGTAATACCGTTATATTCGTGCAAATATTTGTAGTATTTACCAATGAAGATCCAAAAAATATCAAAGATACGGACTTGGTAGGATAAGCGTGTTACGTTTACTGATGATGCTATTTTTCTCGTTATTAAAGGAAGGCACCCTTCCTTCCTGTTCCGAGCGAAAGTTGAGAGGAAACACGCCATAAAACACTTTTCCATAAGAATCAATAAAGGGTTCAACCCAACTCTATAGAAACTTCAATGATCTGTATACTCTTCTATTTATAACTTATTTTTACCAAACCCCATTTTAGTAGATAGATATGAGACAACCTTTCGTAATAATATGTATTTAACAGTTATATAGAGACAAAATACCACCAGATCCTCTCCTTTCACTTTGCAATATCCTGGAGATGAAAACAGTTTAATAACAATTAAAATGTTTCCCTAAATTCGTTTAGGTGCTGTTAATTATATCAACTCAACATAACTCATCCACCGACGACGCCTCATCAAAGTGTCTGTGCCTGTATCCCTTCTCAAGGCAAGTTTCAATTGAAACTTAGTCTTAAACTGAAGCAAAGTAGTGTTCTTGCAATACGATGGCTCAAATTCTGAAAGCGACTGCCAAAGACGGATCTTGACTCGCTGAAATTAATCCATCTTCGCTCTCAATAGGAACGAAAATGTATTAACGTCGTCCTCGAAACGCTATATTTCCTCGCTAAGATACAGCTACAATTTAGTATCGTCACTTACTTAAATGGATATAAAATGTTATTTCCTATTTTAAACACTATTACTGTGTGCTATTACTTATTCGTTTGGACTTTTTTGTTTTTTTTTTTAGTTAAGAAAATGAAATTTTAGTTTTTTTTTATTTTATTGCAATACATTTTAACAAATAAAATTTTTCAAATAAATTTAATGCTTTTTTAAGTAAATAACTAAGCGTTTCTCATCTTGCGTGTTAATTTATTAAACTCCATCTAGAAAAATAGAATGTCAAGTTATTACCAAGTAGCACAAAACATTTGAAAATATGTGAAGTTGTTATAGAATAAAACATCTTGTTGTATTTATGATATATATAGGTATGTATGGGTGAGAGGCACTCATCGAGCAATTTTACAAAAAGCTTTTAAGTACATATCATGTTCTTCAAAACGAAGTCTCTCAGAGCAAACTCAATCATTCTTTCTGCATTTTTTTAACGGCATGAAGTTGTCCTATCCGGAGCTAGAAACGATATAAGAAATGTAGTTATACAATTTAATTCAGTGTTTATTCTTTTACCTAATCGCATTAAACTTGTAAGTTTTCCTCGAACAATGCGGAAATATTTTCAGAGGAACAAATGAGGAAAATTATTGTAAACAATTTGATGAGTATGAAAATCTGTTTTTACATAATAATGACAGGAAAGTTTTTAAATCACATTTTTTATAAAGAATGCTTGGTTTACGGACATAAGTGTACGTCAGTAAGCGATATTGCTATATTTTTTCTACAGGCGTCGTATACTTGGTTAACTATTTTAGTTTAAGATAAAATATCTAGCACAAAACAGTTTGTAATTTGTATGAATGAGTATAAAATGCTTTTAGAGTAACATGTGTTTACACTTAGGTCGTTAATTCAAACTTTGTATAGCAACAAACTTTGTTTTATGGCGTAGTAAAGTAAATATTTATAGAGTTCGTTGCAAAGGAAACAGTGTCATTAAGTATTTCAGTAATTTTCCGCATTTCTCAGCATGTAATCAACCAGTGCTGGGAACGGGTGCCTTCCCTAATTTTGGTGACATCCTATTAACCAGGCACGAGTTATTGCTCACTCCCAAGAGATCAGCCCGGTAACCATGGCAACGCGACGATGTGTGCGTAAACACTTTGTTGGTTTTCGCATTGCCGAAGTTGTAGTGTGCGATTATTGGAACTTTCTTGCGGATTCTTTTACTGCCAACTTCTTCGGTGTAGTAAGGACAGGAATTTTGGTATTGAGGGCAATATATTATATTTTTATACAAGCATAGAGACATTATTAGATTTTGTAGCTTTGCCTTGCGCTTATGGTAGCTTGTTCTAGTCCTAGACAACGTTTGGTCGTTTGGCTAAGTCTACAAGACTTAAAAATAATTGTGTAAATATTGATGGATGTATAAATAATAATTATCTATAATTGTATTGTCAATTGTATTGTAAAAATATATGTCTCTAATATCTCATTGACGATATTCAAGTTTTGAATATTTTTGCTATTTCGATTGTTGAAGAAAACTTCTGATCTTAATGCTCATAATACATATTATATTCTAGGTAATTATGTAATATTTTAGGCTTTATCGGCTTACTTTATTAGTAAGAATGAATAGTGACTTTTATTTCCCTATTATAATATAACTATTTATAGTATCAAGACCAGCTGAGACAATGAGATCGAGTGGGTGCTCTTGGGAATAAGGGTGTATCGTAAATGTTGAGTCGAGCAGTTTGTCTCCGACGTGTTCGGCTTATATTCGCCACGGATTTGGTGTCTCTTATTATGTTAGTTGAGCTTGTTTGTTTGATCTTTTCAGATAACGCTGTTAATTTTATTAGTTTAGGATTATGATTTAAAAGATATCTTGTTATAAGTAAATTTGAATTTGAGAAGTTGCAAATAAAAGAAAAAAAATATAATATTTTCTCTATTATATAATAGTATACGAGATTTTGTAATATTTGGAATGTCCTATCTTAATTGAAACTGTTAAAAATATGTACGAAAGTTAATTAAAAACGACAACATTATAATAAAGTACTTTGGTCGTATGCGGTGTGGCGACGAGACATTTACTGCTTCAGTAACTTTCGCTATTAGTACGTGCTTAATGAAGTATCGAAATCTATCAAGATGCTTGATAGGTTTTAGTAGACGTATTGGAACCAGGGGCTGGATAGGAAATTTATTACCTTGTGAAACATCTATCTATCTATCTATATATGCATATATTGAAACGTTCAAATTTTATTAATATTTTTTGGGACAGAATTTTCGATATTGATGTTAGTATATATATATACTTTTGTGTATTCAGTGTTTATCTAACTATTAGGTATCCATGTCATAGATGGATAAACGAAAATGTTGGTTTACTTAATGGAAAAGAAAAATGTAACGACAACATTTGCCATTACATTTTTTATTTTTAGCAGAGACATCAGAGGAAACCTAATGTAAAAACACGCTCTTTCCTACTTTTCGTCTAATTTTCAGGACATTGTATGTAGAGTGGCGAAACCCAACGCCGGAGGTTTTTTTACTCGTCTTTACTTTTCACTCGAATGGAGTTGAACACATAGCCGTGACGTATACATTCAGACTTCCGTTCTTACATTCTTTATCTTCCTAATAAATAGGTTAAACTAAAACGTTTTTTAAAAATATATTGAAATATGTTAATATACGACAATTATATCACCTGTTTGTATATACATTTATATATATGACTTGATATTGAGTATTGTTGGGAAGCAGCTCAAAATTTTACCGCATCAATATATGTACCACAAATATTTACAATGATAACAAGAGTGAAAAAGCAACCGACAAATACAACGGTACCATTTTTACTAACCAATAAAAGCAGAGCTTGCATATCGTGATTGCCAATTTAGAAGAGAATTTCGCAACACATTCTCGCCTCCATTAAGACAACAACCCTAAGTAAACACAACGAGCGTGTGGTCACTCTGATAAGTGTTGCTAGGACCACCATATTTTCTAATTAGGAAGTCAAGAGAAACGTACAAAATAAATACTGTAGCTCCGAGAATAAATATGTATGGGGGGGGGTGGCTTTCTGAATAATTGCGCAACCTTTCGATATTTAATTACTATTTCCATCACAAATAGCACACCTAACATAGGAATTAAGATGCAAAGACCTACCGTACACGTCACGGTAGGCATTTCAATTACGAACAATCGAAAAGAGCACAACGTGACGGAAATGGCAACGTTTCCAATAAAATTCAATGAAATCGTTTATAAAGTAAGCGTCATTACATCCTGGGTGTATGGGGAGCCTATTTTTGAATATTCTCGGTGGTGAATGAGGTGCGACGCGTCGATGAGAGCCTTCATGCGCCTCAAAGGTGCCGTATGCCTCTGAGCTAAACTTCTGCTGACTGAAACTCACTAATAATGAGGCTTTCATTATGTATGTTACGAACTTATAAAATATTTTCCGAATACGTACAGTCAAATTGACATTTGACATTTTATTTAATATACTAATGTTCCCCGCTTAAACTATACAAATATTTATTTAATATTATTTTAAGTGTGTGTATTTAGGGAAAATTGATTGATTATTTTAGTATAGTTATCTATGCTGTAGTTCACTTAATAAATCGTAATTTAAATCTTTCGGAATTTTAATTGGTTTTGCTCGCAGAAGTCGCAGACGTTTATCGTATTTAATAGAAAAATGTTTGGTTATTTCGTATTTGTCTTCATAGGTAGGCGGTAGGTACCTACGTGTGAACGACAAACGTGGGTTTTCTCGCGAAAATCTCTATCCCCTGGGAATATTTTTTCTCCACAACACAGTCTAACTATATGCATTTGAAATCAAAGAGAGACACATAAATTTTAATTAAACTTATAGATAATATTTATTGAACATTTGTTATACAAAAATAAGAGAATCTAGTGGCAAGACACTCCGTTGAATAGTGGAACTAAGCTGTGTTTTATCTTGAGTGCGGAAGCTAAATAATATATTTCCTCATGTGGAGCTCGAATCCACAAACACTGTGTTTACAATCTCACGCCGTTGCTAGAGTACGAGTATAAATCTAAAGTTCATTAAGTACCCATTATACACAAAATCGGTATCAACCATGATTATAACGGTAATTTATAATATTACGATCAGCCGTTATTAATAAAATGGATGGTGCACTGCCTCTGTCCGCTGGCTTACAGCCATTGACTAACAGGCTTTAAATTGTTTTACTGAAAGTTTGTAAATTTTTTTGCCGACTTGCTGCAGTGTATGTTGTGATATATTAAACCATCCATGCATTAAAAAAATAACCTGTCAACGATGTTTAAGAATTATGAAATGAAAATATTTTAATGAAAATATTTAACTCTACATGAAAACCTACTTGTATGAGTGATAGTAAAGTAAGCTTTATCCTACAATATTTTATTTATTTATACTGATTACACAACTACCAAAATAGCCATTAAGTAAATTAACATATTACGGGAAATAAAAGCTTAATGTTTTGTAATATACAAAAAATATTACAAAATTAATAGATATATAGAATAATAAGGACCTTTTTATAATAATAATAATAATATAGATTATTTCTTGTGTTATATATATAAAGTATATATTTTTAAACAAGATAGTTATTTACATATTTCTATACTTATCCAATCTAATTATGATCAGGCGGGCCATCTCTATCGGTCTATAATAACATTATAATATAGGACAGTGATCCAGCAATAGGTCAATCTATTTTAATCCATCGTTTGATAGAGCTCAAATTGTGTTAGGGGAATTACAACACCCATGTCACTAACATAATAAATAATCTGGAAGAATCCTCCGGTCACCCCGCGTCAGTGCGGCCGTCTGGGAACATTTACCAAATGCCCCCTTAAAACTTGACTTGCCAAATATTTTCTCATACGTCTACGCAGGAAACGCGAACGAGTGAAATATGGATGCCCCTGTATTGCCATTCCGTAAAATGATTGGTGATTTACGGTTCGCTTTTGTTGCGCAAAACGATTTGTGTCACAGGTGACGTATGAATGCGCTATTTTTGAACTAACTTTAAATCTAAATATTATGTTATCTTGACAGCAACGTTACAAAGGCTTAAATCTATCTCAAACATTAAAAGACAATAATACTAAGAAAATTATGAAGAAAATGATGAATAATAAAATAAAAATATTGGCATTTACTAAATATAAACTGAGACCGACGTGGCGCTCTGGCACGACGGCACATAAAACTACTGTGTTGAGTTCCGCCACTTAATACGCAATGCCTCGAAAAATTCGGCGGATAGTGGGGAACGTAGTGGCAACACTAGGATTCCTCTGCCTATCCTGCTGTATCCGAGTACAGCGTGAAGCTGATTTAATTTTTTTTTCTAAAATAAATGAATAGAAATGGAAAATATAAGTATATATTATCTTATAAAGGGAGAAGGATTCTGCCAGGCAGAGTTTATTAAAAAAGATTCATACAGCACAAGGCACAGTGGTACATCGAGAAAGCAACCGCAAGGAATAGTTATTCCAGTTACTCCGGTAATCACATTTGTTGTGGAATTCGCAGAGATGAGATAGGGGGTAGAGGGTAGAGGGTAGGGGGTTGGAATCAATCCACTCTCGCCGAGCCCGTTGTCACATGTCCAATCAACTGACACACTGTTCACTAGGGATAGGGATCATGATATTGGAAATACGAAACTATTGAGTGTTTGTATCTTTTTCACAACACTTTTGATTATGTTGTTGGATGCTGACATCATTATTGTATAGTAAATACTTAAAGTAAAGTTTCTTTCATTAACTATATTTGGTAACTGCTGTGGTTAGTATTATATATTTTACATATTATGAATGGTACACAAGGTTGGAATGGTGAATTAGGAAAGGTTAATTTTGCCCCATGAATTTATTTAGTCATGATATAAAAATATTCGTAACATTGTGTTTGAATTCTGTAAAAATAAATATTAATTATTTTTTTTTTGTTTCAGGTAAGCATTATAGAGGTTACGTAAATAACCCTCCTTTCCTCCTGAAATCCGTACATAGATGGAAAGGTAGGGCATTTAAGTCACAAAGTTAATAAATAAATAGTTATGAACTATTCAAAACTATTCATAAGTTAGTAAATACCCATGTATCAGTGACGTGTCAAAATAAAGGTATTTATACAAATACTAGCGGCCCGTCCGCGGCTTCGCCTGCGTGAACTACGTTATTATTAATCTCCATCTCCATGAGTACCTACGTCCTATAAGTGACGTCCATGCAAAATTTGAGACTCCTAGCATTTGTAGTAACGAAGTTTCACACAAACTTTCAACCCCAAAAACAACCCCTTAGAAGTCGAATATTGCAAATTCCCGTCTTAGCGAGCACCTACGTCCTATAAATAACTCTTATGCAAAATTTGAGATTCCTAGCACATGTAGTTTCTGAGATTCCGTGATGAGTGAGTGACCTTTCGATTTTATATATATAGATTGTACAAATAGAAAATATAATGAATGAAATGAAAATTAATCTTAATTAATTAACCAAAATAGTCTTTTGGAGAATTAAACATTCGCTAAATGTAACAACTTGTCAATTACCTTGCTCTGATGAACAAAGGTTTATGAACTGTATTTATAGGAGTTAACTCGCTTAGTGATGTTAGTTGTCCTTCCCTCTACGGCCGACCCGCAAACAATTAACTGCCCCAACTGGCAGTGCAGATACAGAATTGTTCCGATCGCTTTTTCTTTATCATTTAGTTTTTCAACTTTTAGTATTTTTATTTTTAAATAAACAAACTTATTTGTAATCTATTAATATTTTCAATTTTTCGCTTTAAAAATGGCTCTAAATAATATTTACAACTCAATTTTTTTCAAATCAATAAAAGAGCGGCGTTAATGCCGTGCAATAGCTTGGTACTAGGGCAACAACAACACGCTTTGCCTCGACAATCCGGCGGATAATGGGGAAAGGAGTGTCTTAACACTAGGATCCCTCTGCCTATCCTGCTGTATGTGGGATACAGCAAAAAAGTGGTATTTACAAGATTCATTCAAATATTTTATTGTAAAACTGAAAAATAACGTTTAATAACATTTACGAACCGAAATAGAAATGAAAAAATACAAGAGGATTACGCCCGTAACCTACCTGTCTATACCGTTAGGTAAAAAAAGGAAAACCAATCAATCGGATACCCTCATGCTCGGCTCGTTTTTGTTTAATTTCAACACGCCCGTATCTATCTATATAGTACAAACTACGTACTTTTAAACAATTCTAAACTAACATAATCTAACTTGTTGTTACGAATCTCTTTTGACAGACCAATTAGATCTGTATTACCTTTATTTTGGAACATCTCCTTTTTTAGCATTCCTTTTTTCAATTATTCTTTATTATGCAACATTAAGAATGAAGTGCAAGGATACTTTTTCTGTACTGTTTTCATCTGCATGTATATCCAGATTTTATAAATAAAATACAATTTTTCATATATTTTCTCATATATATATAGAATAAAAACGATAGTTGTAATATAATAACAAGTTAGAAGATATGTAAAAGTACGAGTGAGTTTTAAATTTGAGGTAGGTATTCGTAAACTAATCCTTAAAAACAATTTTAAAAGTGATCTCCACGAACAATATTATTCTACGGAAACTTCAACGTTGACATTTCTGGCTTCATTACTCAAGTGAAATTGGTTTTCTTTATTTTACTTAGTGAGGTGACGTCAATGTAGTTTTAGTTCCCCAACTTTCGAAGTTTGTAAAATTTCAATTTTGAAAACCAAACTACAAGTTACATAATATGCAATTAAATGTTATAATCATTTTATTAGATAAAGTAAAGAAATCCTGTTAACTCTTATCGTAGCGTATCGGCCAGGGGGATGACAGGTTATAGCCGGAGCTAGGCGGTCAACCGCTTTCATCAATTCTATTACACTGTTCCCGACAGATTGAGGTGGACTTACGGCGCGCTGAGTGACAGTCATTTATGTAATATCGTTTAAAGACAGACACACCTCTTTCGTCCACGTTGAATAAACTATTTATCTGATTAAAATTCCATCTATTTTAATTTAGACTTCAATTACTTTCGATACGTATTGGTATTAGGAACTTATAGGTGATCAATTTAATGTTTGCAGCTACTGCTACTTCAAACTATAGGATTAATATTTTATTTGATGTCAATTTATGATGTCACTAAACTATACAGGGTGGAAGAGGCAGCGCTTCTTTTACTGAAACTGCATATAGGGTAAAATATTTCAAACCCAGAATTAAAAAAAATAATCAAGGTACCTCAACGGTTTGGACGTAGGATTTTTTTTTCATTTCACGATTTTTATCCATACCTGTATTTCGTGTCACGCACACATACGTATGCGACGTTGCCGTTTGACAGGTAAGTGTGTGCGTGCCTATGTTATACTTTACAAATGGCGTTTTATTTTAAAACGATAATTTTATTATTTATTTTGTTTGAAAAAAAAACTTTTTCATTTTTGAGAATTATTTTTTTTCCGAATTATATTAGGCTTTTATAGAATAGTTAAAACTGTGGTTTCATTTAAAGTGGCGCTGACAATTCCACCCTGTATATACCTTAAATATTACAATTATAAAATGTCTTATTACCTTTAAATATATAGTAAAATGTTAAACAATTTTTATGTTATCTGTACCTACCTATAGGTATATAAAAATATTAATATGTTACTAATCAATAAAATGATTTAAATAAAAAATATTATAACTGTGATAAGGAAATATGAAATTGTTTATAATGTAGATATATGTATCAAGGAGTCTTTTATAAACGACGAGGCCGTGGCTGGAATTCCTCATTATATATTGTAGAGCTACACGTGATAATATCTGTAACAAGCTGCAATACATTTACAAGTTAACAAGACGCTAACGATTTTCACCTTTCCCTTTCCTCGGTTACGAGGTAACCTGGACGGGAAAATACAAACAAGTAAAGAAAATTCAATTTTATTTATCTCAGAGTATTTATTATATGACGTGGTATTCGTTACTTTTCAATTAATTCCTGAAATCATTCGATATTAACTTCTGCTTTGTTCGAAACAAAAAAAAACATGAAACTAATAGCGAACATATCTTCATTTTAAAATTTATGAATTCTCTTTTGCCTTGTGCGCGAATGGAAAAATATGAATATTTTTATTCTCTTCGGAACAGTAACTCCCATTGTGTGCACCAAGGACGAAAGCACCAAATTATTCACGTAAAGCGCGTTTCTCTGAAGTTATTTCTTTATTACATCCATTCTGCTCGGTTCCTAACCTTATTTCACATGTTTTTATTGTTCTCTCAGCTTTACAGAGTATAAACAGAAATTCCCTTAACAGCTCGCCTCGTTATATCTTAGTATTTATCTTCCAGAATAATTAACCATTATTAATTCAAATGAATTTGCCTACTCTCGAAGGTTCCCATTTATTTAAATATCAATTTGACTTTAAAACAAAATATAATGTAACGCCGTTTTGTTGCAATTAATTATTATCTATATTTAGCTCTATCTATTTTGACGAAAGTTCTCAAATTTCAGAAAATATTTTTTGATATTATTTAAAAGTAATTACTGTATGCTGCAAAATGCTACTAATATCAAGACTACATACACAACGCAATGTAACACTGAATTAATTAATATAAATAACTGATTTCCCAAATCCGAAATGAAAATATCGTCAGACATTCCTCGCTTCCAGATGAATACAAGGGCTTAGCAATGAATAATAGCTGTCGCTTAATAACGGCACTGTAATTGCGTTATCTAGGCTCCTAGAGGGCGGCACACCCCTGCTATCCATAACCGCTGCCTCATAATTGTCTAAGATTTGAAGAGGAATCGTTACGACTGGGTACCTTTTGCTCTTGTTGTTGTTATTACAGTGGATATAGTGTGTTATTGTAATGTAAAAGACCAGTCGTGGCTCAGGGGCACGGGCGTGTGACTGTAAATACGATAGGTTGTGGATTTGGTTCCCACTCGAGGAAACCAAATATTTAATATTTTCATTCTTTCGCTCTGGTGTCGAGGCAAAGCGAAGCGTTCAGCCACTCAACACCCAATGCCTTCAGAATTCGGCGGAAAATGGGCAACGAAGTGTTTTAACAGTAAGTTCCCTCTGCCTAACCTGCTGCAGCGTGAAGCTAAAAGTAACTACACGTAGATATATGACAATAGTATCTAATATATTTTAATTATGACCATATTTTATGTATTCGGTATGTTTTTACTTATATATATTTTTCGCCTTACTTTGTCAGTTCAAAGCAATTAATAGTATAATATGTTCATAAGGTATAATACGATCCTCGCTTATTCTATTTAAAGATATAGGCATCTGTTTGATGTTTCATCTACAAATCGGTCACAAAAAGAGACAGCGTCTCAAAAACTAAGCCTTAAATTGAGGTGTGAAAGAGACACGAAAGCTCTCAAACGATTGATATCGGTAATTCTTAAAGCTTCAAAGAAAAAATGTTGCGAATTCATCATTTCATAACTAGGAGAGAATTATAAGGGAGTATAGACAATCATTTCATGATAAATAACTAATTTAAGTTAAGAACATTAAAGAATTATTAATTATTATGCTCGTATTTTTTGATTGCGTTCACTTAAAAGCTTGAATTTTACTGTGCTGGAGCTATATATCTGAATATTTGATATAAATTTTAGCTTTATATCTAAACGCGATTTCGATATAAATGGTCTTGACCGACGGATTATAATGTGATCCTATACGATTCCGTTTTTCTTCATTTTAAGGAACGGGACCCTAAAAACGTACAGAGTATGTATAAACATTCAGCCAAATTAAATATTTGCCCAGTACCCCCAAGTACCACAGAATTTAAAAATTTTTTTGCTACGTTACATGGCAGTGTCATTTAACAAATACATACATCGAATTTAAAGGCTTATCTGCATTTAGCAACATTCCCCTCTTCCTGTTAATCGATTTACTCTATATTATCAGATTCACTATCCTCTGCTATACTGAATTTCCTAAAAGCAAAATTGCCGGGCTCATAGCGTAGTACTTAGTTAACTGCACCTACATTTTAGGGTAGACAGTGATTCAGAGCGCCGAGTTCATATGTGTATCGCAGTTAACGATATAAGTATTTTCCTGGGGAGGAAAATGTTATTTAAGGCACGTAATACTTATTTTATTTATAAAAATTAACTTTAGGTTCCTACTGATATAACTTAATACAATAGTGATAGTAAAATTATATTTATCAAACTAATAATATTCGCTTTAATATTTCTAAACAAGAAGGCTAAAGTTACAGTTACCGATAACAGTTTTTTAATATCTTGCTCAACTTATTACAAAGTAGGTACTATAAAGAAATAAAAGGAAGCCAGTAACAAAAGGTAAACGAAACACTAAACCCATCGAGTCCCAAAAAATCTCGTAGTGAAAGTGCTTGTCTAGCGTTATACAGAAAATATTGTTCGTATTTTGATTTATGGGCCTTAAAAGCGGCCCTTGTTCCACGCCTCCAGTTATTGTTTTTCCTCTTATGAAAATAGCGTAGTTTCCTCGTTGCGGTCCACTGTTTCAAACGAAGTTTCGCCGTGATTTATTCGCAAGTTAAGTTTACGTTTCGGTAAGCTAAAAGATTTTTTGCTCCCGTTGATTTTGTTCGACCTGTGGAGCAATTAGGGTTGTCCGAGTCTATTAGCCAACGTTCTGGGGTGGTGATTGTGACCGCGCTAATAAATGGGAATTCTGTTGTAATAAGTAAGATTTCAGAGCAAATGGACAGGTTTGCATGTCCCTTGTCAACCGAGCTTAGTGCGACCTAATCTTGTGTACTCTAGCAAGACACGCATTACGTTGACGCGCACAATCTCCCTGATAAGCAATGTAGGATTTGTGTTCTCTACAATATCTACATATAATTTAGCAACTGAGTATTTAACATAGCTTATACGATTTCTTTTGAGATTATTGTCGTGAATCAGAAACTACTTACATTCTGATTTATTTACATCTTTAAATTAATTTCTCGGTTAATATTTTAATCATTGTTTTTTCTATTTAGAGAATATGTTAAATCATAATAAAAAAGAAATCATTGTTTTTCCAATATTTTTGATAATTACTAGAAAAATCTAAAAAAAATCTAAGACCACAAACATTACCATTGTCAACTCATAAGCCATAAATATAATAAGAGAAGACTAAGCTTTATTTCCGATTTGTCTTAAAATATGATTCTATACTATGATACTATATTTGTCTCTTCAATATTGTCCTAGTCTACGGTAGGTATGTGAACGAGTAAACTTTGCCCACCTAATGTGTCCCTTATAATTGTGCGTAGTTTGCGGTGTGACGCTGTGATACGACAAGCGTAATTGTGTAAGATTCAGCAAATAAACTTTAACAGCTATCCCTTACTGTGCGTGTTTTGTGATACTGACCTAAGCATTATACGTCCCACTTTATAGATATAGTAAGACTAATTGATTTGGGTGATTTTTTGTTTAAATTTTGGAGAGATTATATATTTTTGATGTTTTATTTGATGATGATGATGATGTTATATCTAAAGAAATTATCTCTAATGTTATTATTTATAATTGTACTATATTCGTAATATAATTATATATTTTTTAAATTTATTATTTATCATCAAAATGTCGGTCCACAAGAAATAATTATATTTTATACAATTTTGATAATAACAAGAATCTCTCAAATCTTTTTTCAGTTAGTCTTTATAATATATCTAAATATGTTAAAAATACATCATACCTAATTCTCTGTATAAAAATACATATAAGGTACTTATATAATTTTCAAATGCTTTTAATACATTTCTCTGAATCATGTTTCTTAGTAATAACATAAAAGTTAATACGTCAAACATAATATTAACAAAATTTCTTTTAACGGTGTATAATTTAAAAGTAATATTAAAATTACTTTTAATGTTCCGTAGCATTGCGTGCCGTGTGGAACAATTTGGGCGTGTTTCACCAATGTTTGTACTCGGTCGCTAGGTGACACGTCAGGTGTTCAATCCCATGGCGTATCGATTTTGTTTGATTACATCATACTTTACTCTATTCTGAGGCAAATTACTACTGCCAGCTAATGTACTACTATATAGACATTATTTTGTAATTAAATATATCGAATGTTATATTTTTATTGTAATTAAAATAGTTACAATTAAGTTTTATATAAAGCTTACTGATGTATTGAAAAGTAGATAGCGAAAGTAAAATGAAAGGGCTTAAAAACTTTTTAATAGTAACTAACTTTTTGTTTTGTTATAGTCTAAAAAATGTTTTTTATACTTTGACAATAAAGTTTAAAATATTAACTCTAAGATAATTAGAAAAAGAAAATGCAAATTATATAAAAAAGACGCATGAAATATGGACTACAATACCCACCGTATTACTTATCGATGATACGGGAAAATCCCATAAGTCCAAACAGTATTTATTTTTGTCGTTCGATTCTACAGTCATCGCTCATGTAATACGGGATTAAGGGCCTTTATTCATCGGCGAGGACACGAATACCACTCGTGTAACAAAGGAAATGCCTACGCAAAGGATGGAATTTGGTGCCATTTCTTTTCGACGTCTTATTTATAACAAAAATATAATCTTTTAATGCTTTACTTTCTGATAGTGATTTTCTTTATTTGGTATATTTAGTTACATTTATTAAGTAAACAGATTATTATATTTATACTGTGCATTGTTTTTTTAAAGTAAGTTATGGTAAATAGTAGTAAAAGGTTTCGGTTACTCATTCTTCGGCCAATCAAACTATACGTCAATACTTTTTTATTACGTGCTCCAATGAGTAAAAAAATCCACATACTTTACTTGAATACATATATCATAGGACTTTCACTTTTAACCGAAACAAATCAGACCAAAGCCGAAGGTTCAGCTTCACTTTAGGCTGGAAACCGTATTTCGGTCGGATATAAATAATAAGTAATTAACATGTCATGAATTAAAGAAGGATTTTTTTATAAAACTAGTCTAGTAGTATGGTACTTCTGCCGTAATACTAGCTGACTAGTTGTCTGATAAAACTTTTTTGTGCATATTAAACAAATTTTGTTGATACATTATACGAGTATAAGTTACTTTTTAGTGGATTGTTAATAGTACCAATAACAAAGCCTCTTAGTCTTAAACGAGTTTAACTGTTTTAAAAATTAATCCTCATCCATTTCAATGCAAAAAACACAAGGATTATCTTTATTTGGCTTCCTTGGTAATTCGCAAAGTATATCAAAGAGCCTTTGTTTAGTGCGGCATTGTTGTTCGCCCTTCGATCTGCTAAAGTTGAACGCAAGTCGGACGAGGGATTTAGACGAGTTTCGACGAAATCAGACAAGTTATATCGTATTCCTAGTGGCTTTTCACTTCCAACTTCGCTCGCGTGATGTTGATTCGACCTCAAGTTTGTTGTTTATCAGTCAGAAACATTCATTATGAGCCCAAAATCAAAATGCCTCCCACAAGTCAATCGGAAAAGTTTGCAAAGGAAAACCTTTATTTATTATATTATTATAAAACAACCTGGCCGCAGATGGTTGACTTGCTTTAAAATATTGGGGTTGCGCTGCAAATAAAACTTACTTTTAAATTGTTTGTTTTGCCTAACAAGAGATAGCAATAATTTTGTAATATTATGTTATAATAATACGTGCTTGTGTTAGAAAGCAAAAGTGGATTAAAATTGTGATTTTAGTATAGTAAAAATATTTAGCCCCTATATTCCTTGCTTGCACTTAAACAGTCAACGGTTTGCTTAGTAATTTTAATGTTATTACCTTGACAAATTGCTGTGCTATTCTATTTTAGCATGTTGTATCCCTTAAGTAAGCAGAAAACAACTAAAAAAGCACATGCCGTTTCCACGATAATACAACTTGTCTAAAATCTTATTTATATTATATTATAAAATCTAAATTAATAAGCGTAATTACAATCTAAATAAGATGTATATTGAAATATGGTGATGTCACTTTCCTAGAATGTTGCCATCTAATAGATTAACGATGAGGTATTTTCTAAAGCTCAACACGCTACAAAGCCTGATAATAAATAAAGCAGCGTCGCCCACTAAATTATTTTAGCCCATTACCGCGACAGGCCCGACACAAATTAATCACTGGAATGACACTAAAGGCGTTTAACACTTTCCTGTGGAGTAAACTGCCGCAAAACTCCTCGCCAGGACGCTAAACTCATTATTTCTATACAACAAGATGGGGCGTGTTTAGTCATTCTTTATAAATCGATTGTTATTATGACAACGTTATTAGGAAATGGGAAATTGTTAGTATAGATTAATGTTATGTAGAAATTTGGAATTGAAACCTGGAAATCACCTCAATGGAATTTGTTCTGGCACTCTTTCAAACAGCCGTATCTTGTAAACCTATAAACATGTCTTTTATAATTGATCTGTCTTTAAATAATTAAAATATATACAGCTATATCATAATAATTATAATACATACTCGTTTCAAAATTGTTATATAATATAGAGTTAAACTATTTCAATAATAAAGAAAAGCAGTTTTGGTTAGCACTTTTATCGGTAAGTCTTTCAGTCGAAGACAAATTACCGGCGCGTTATGGTATGAGGCGTCATCTGTCACCATCGTAACTGTCAAACTGGCCGGGTTGAATCTATCACGCGCGAACTAATATCGAAGTTGAGACAAGTCGTTTCAGTTCCTCGATCGATAGGTCAACACGAGTCGAAGTTTGAGGTGCAACTCTGGAATAGCATGCTTCTTTTATTTGATGTTTCCGTAAAGTTCCCTTTGTCCTGTCCTCTAAGTAATGGCAACGATCGTCAACTACAGTATGCAGATTTGAGCTTATAAACAAAGTAGGTAGATGCTTTTAGGAAAATATCTTTTATAAGTATATTATTATACTTTTGGTAACGGGACAAAGTCACAATAGAGTCTAGTATATTTTCAATACAAATGCCTTATTTTTCATTTTAAAAGTTATATTTGTTTTCTTTGTGTATGTCGATATTTGCTGCATACATAATTATAGCCTGATATAGGGCGTTTAAAGTGCAGATATTTAGCATAAATTAATTAAAAAACATTTGATTTTCTCTTATTTTTTTACATAATAATATACACATAAGCTAATAGGAAGCGCGAAAAAGAATCAAGAATTCATTATTTCACAAAAAACTGACACAACATGAAACAATAACAAAGCTACGATGAAAAACAAGACGAGTATAAGCGGGGGAGGAATAATATATTTATTTATATTTTCATACCCTGCGGCGACTCAACAAAGCTCTTGAGTAAAGGCCTAGTGAATCTCGGGTTGCGTTGATGTTTGCCGAAGGATATCCCGGGACAAACGAGTCCGGGGTTGACGATCCCGGGATCCCGGGATCACGACTGCGTTTAGGGACAACAATGGCGCCGTAGATACCCCGATATCGCGATATATATTATCTTTGTTGACACCACATCATGTAGGTCGTTTTTGTTACCAATTTTCGCATTGTGCCAGTGAAATAACTTTAGGCGAAATTTTTTACCGCCTTTGTACGAGTAATTGAATGAAGTAAAACAACAATAAAGGTAACTTATTTTTACTGTGTATTAAATGATATATTAAAAATGTTTTATATTTATATTTCTTTCTATTTAGTAAAATTGTCTTTATTCAAATATCTGTGTGACAGTTAGAACGTACGTGATATTGTGTTCAAATGTTGCCTAGGTCCCTATTGTTAAGAGCAAAATGATCCTTAGGTCTTACAAAACGAAATGTTTATAATATAGACACTTTTATATGATTAAAGTTTATTTTGATAATAACGAATATTCTCATGTTTGGAACTTCATCCAATATGTAACAACTTTGTTCAAATTTCCTTGTTCCGATATAGACGTTCGTTACATTATGGTTGGCTGCTTAAACAGCCTCGACTCGGCTTGGATAACTGTTTGGGTAATGGTGTGTGACATGACTAAATATTTTTTTTTATCATTGACGTCTAAGGGAAACAATGTCATCCCTAATAAGATAAATGATTCATTGTTGTGTTCAATTTAGTCGCTATGGTAGAAAATATATCGTAAGGATTTGTACAATTTCTAGAAAGTGTATTCTTGGAAATTCCTAATTTACTTTATATATTATGGAAAAGATGAAGATGATTCATAATATAGTTAGTATCTAATTAACTTAAACTAAGTCAAGTTAAGATAATTAAAAAATGTAATAAATGCATATTTAATCAATATAAACATTTGTTTTAATAATCGAAGTTAAAATATTTTTTTTTATTTAAAAGCTGTTACACCAATTACATTAATTAATTTTATAATTGGACATTTCTTTGTTCAGTTCATTATCCTCACTCATATTAAGTAAAGTATCTCTTAATGTTAATGCACTGAAAGTAATAAAAAAAAATAAAAAAAATCATACGCTATAGTATAGGAACTTGGATATAACAGTATGTATATTATTCACTTTGTAGCGAGCACCTCCGCTCCTTGACACATCCTAGTGCCGTAGACAATTAAGACACTTGACCCCGATTGGCAAAGACCTAATATGCGGTGGGTCAATAGAGTGCGGTGTGGGTTAAAAGGCTTGATGAACTGGTTGTTTACGAGGTGCCAGTATCACCTTTGTGGTGACAATGTACGAGTATCTATTGGTATTTACGAAATTTGGTTTATAGGGTAAACATTTATTTCCATACAAAAATTACTTTGGATACGGTGAAAGAGTAGGTGTATAAGGAGATAATATTACATCTAATATATATTTTTTTATATATTCAAGGTAATACAATCGAATACAATGAAATAAATCTTGAAATCCGGTAATAAATCTTCAAGTATCTAAACGTTCCATTTAAAGGAAGCTTCGTTTTCAACACGAAGATGTTAAAGGCTTTCTACAGAGCAAATGAAAAAGCTATATTATTTATAAAGTGGGAAATATATTTTTTATTGACTTTTTGTATATTATATTAATTTACCTTTTACTCGTATAATAATATAAATATTTTTTTCCTTTTCATACATGTTCATTTTTATATTACAACATACACGATGAATGTGTTTTAAATAGAGCATTAGTTGGCTAAAAATATACCATATGTATGTATGTATATATGGGTCTAAAGTAAATATTTTGTGGTATTTTATAGAATGGTCATCATTTACAAGAAATATATCAGCTCAACTTACTGCTTCAATTGCAATGCTACTTCATTAATATAACGTATATAGATAGTTTAAAATCACACCTCTTTATATCTATCTGTTATTTCAATAAAAATACATTTACTTAGAGAGTTATATCTCTGACAACATAATATTATACGATTGAAAGAGTCCTAACTCAAGAGTCCGTTGCCCTCGCCTAAAGCAGCTATCTACGTAAAATCACATTCATAAAAGATATGTATATTATCGTCAGATGGATTCACAAAGTTTCACCCCGATATATAAAGAATATGAAGAAATATATTCAATATTTATGGAGAAAAAACTGTGTTTTACGAATCGTAGATCAAAACAGCGGTCTACTCCCTGGAGTAGAGAAAAAATATTAAAATATCCGACTTTTGGGAACGAAAATACACGATGTAAGAAAAGATGAGTCGAGCACAATTTTGTCGATTCGATGTCCCCAATTCGTTTGCTGAATTCTTAATGGCGCCGCAGGGTCGGCTCCGTTTCGTAATCGCGGCGTTTTCGTATTTAATCCGCGTCGGGTCGTCCGCCCGATCACACACCACAGCGCGTTCCTAACAAGAAATTAATTGATACACTGGGACTGCTGGCTTTTAATCAATTTACAATATTTTTATAATTATATTATGTTGGTATTCGATTGAGCTTAATATATTGTTTTTTTTTTTATTAGAATGGATGCAAGTTAGCTATTTTATGTACTTCGGTCTGTATATAAAAAAAATATTAGTACATTTGAGTATAATTAATTATATTAATTACGAGTAGGTACTAGTGGCATATCTCAAAGTTACTATAAAATCTCAAACGAGTTTTTTATGAACATGCTACGCTAATGCTACGTCAACACTTATTGTCTCTATACTAGTACATACAGTGTGGGATTTCGATCTGTCTACTTATGAAATCAGCAACTAAGTTGCCTACTCGGAGTAATATTTATATTTAAATAAGATTTTTTTATTAATAATTGTTAAAGATAGATATACCAAAGATCTACATCGTTGTCTGTGAAATTTCGTTATATTTTAACATTGTAAAATTAAAATTTATAAACTTCTATTTTTTTTAATAATGTTAAATATGGCAAGGTACGGCATGGTGTTAGATTCTGCATTCTAACACGTAATATTTCTTAAAATATTCAGGAAGTCGGAGATATAACATTAATTAACATAATGCCAATACTTACGATTCTGTGTCATAAAAATATTGGAAAAGATAAATTGATAATAAAAATGAGATATATACGGAAACGAATCAATATATTAAGTCAGATTAGATAGCAACATTTGTTGCCCCGGGCGCGCGAGTTGATTAAGATGAGAAACATGCCTATACATACATATATCGTGTAATATATTTTTCTTATATCCTTTTGCATTTTTTCGTCGAAAACCTAAAAATTCTACAATTAATATGTAAACATAATTAGTAACTATATAAATAAATCATTTTAAAAACTCAGAAGCCAGGAACAACTAAGTGTCAAGACACTCCTTTTTCTGTTTTTCTCCTGAATGAGACGTTGTGTTATGTGACGGAATTCAACGCCGCACTTTATCTTATCAGAATGGAAAAAATAAAAGTAATCGAACTCACAACCATCACGTTTATAATCTGACGCTGAATTAACCATGTAGCTTGTTTTCTCATATAGTACCTACTGTATACATTTACAATTAAAAATATTCCCTATAATAATACACGTCCACAAAAACACAATATTACAGCGCACACAGCATGTATTGATGCATTATTATTAAAGTAACAAATAATTGTAGCGCATGCAATTTAAAAATGCAAGCACCATTGAAACAGTACAAACAAACAAACGTAACAACTGTTCGTCCATTGTTAACATTCCGGTAAAAAGTGCTCGCCTAAACAAATACCTACCATCAACAATTAAAACGTACCTCTCTCGAATTTACTCTCGTAAATCTTCACCAATTTGATGGTTTACCAGCAGCCCTAATTCCACGCTCCCCAAATTGATCTACGTTTCCACCAGATTATTTCGTTCTAACTCGGTCTCAGCCGTGTCTTTGTTTTATTGTCTAGCTCGTCGCACTCACCTATTTTATTGTCACTATTGTGAATATAACATTCGGTATGGTTATCTTTATTTGATTTAATATTTGTAAATTTCTATATTTTATTAAAAATATATAAATGTCATAAAGAACAGTCGTGGCGTAGGGGCACTAAGTGTAACTGTTAATACGACAGGTTGTTGGTTCAATTCCAATGAAGGAAATAAAATATTTATTATTATCAGTTCTTCGCTCTGGTGTCGACACAAAGCGCGGCGTTTAGTTCCGCCACACAATACCTCCAGAATTTGGCTTAATGTGTCTAAACACTAGATTCCCTCGTACAAAGTGTTACTGAACAAGTATTACAAATAATTATAGTTTAGTTTAATTTCCCTTGTGATTATTCGATTAATTAATACGACAATACGGCATCAAGTGTTCCGTCGACATTTGTAATTTCCGTTAATTTTCTCTATGTACGTATTGTGTGTTCGCTATTACAACGGAATTTGGATCGCTATAGTTACACTACAGCCCTAATGAATTGTCGTCGTTGTTTATACCAGTTAGTATACGTCTTACCATAGTAGGTACAAAATATATTCAAATAAATGAAAACAGAAACGAATGACAAACTAGAGGTAATATTTATGGAGAAACGATTCCAACAAATAAAAAGCACCTTAAGTAAAAGTGTTCCATCCTTTTCCCGCGTGGTCGCCAGTGTAATTGATCGTGGCTGCCGTAGCGAGATAATTCTGCCGTGACGTGATCCGCATTGTGCCGCTTTTATTATCGACTCCTTGTCGAGGTGCACGGGAAATGCAAAACAAACTCTCGCTAATTGGAACGGATACGACTTAATTTCCCCCAGCAGAAATGTTAAAGCGGAGTGCTGACGTAGATATGTTTTTTACAATAACCTGTGAAATCTAATGTGAATCTTTAATTTCTTGAAATGTGAGGGGATTAGAGATTCTATTATATATCAAATAATACTTACAAATATAAATATAGTGTTACATGAACAATTACACAGAATTAACATGTTTTTATTCGAATATCATTTTTTTTATTCGTCCACTTTGCATAATAATACTCTACATATATATATTCCTACCTAAGTATTATTTTCCACATGTTGATCTATACAAGTTTTATACTAAATTATAATATAAGATAATCGTGCTAAATAATATTCTACAACTACGTACAAATTGTATATTATTCGCGATTAAAATACAAAAACGGCAAAGTTCGCTTTATTTCACTGTTCATACATTTCAAGTGTTATCAGTCAAATGCTTTAATCCAGCCATTAGTATTGCGAGTAACACTTTAGTGTAGCATAAGTTTAATGCGATGCCCCGATGGTCCATAGCTATAGCTTAAGCACTTAAGCCTTGGTGTTTGGAGAGGTTTCGAGTTTGAATTCCAGGTTGAGCGGTTTGTGTTTAACTAAGTTAAATGTTTGCTGGTGCTAGGTTTTGGCCAGCGGCAAATGGATTTTATAGGGAAACTATTGAAAATTATATTATTTTAACATTTACATGTTTTATTAGTGAGAATTGTAGCTTGTCTGTTTACTGCTATGAAGACAGAGAATTAAAATTCTATACTGGGGGAGAAATTGCTTAAATGTATAAAAGTTGTAGATTATTGGTTAAACAAAGTATATAATTGCGAATACTTTTATCTAAATCATTGGTATTGAAAAATGTGTGTCAGCTTTCTGTTAATTTCAACAACAAAAATTAAAAGAATCACTTTTATTTTAAAAGCTTATCCAGATGATCTCAAACAGATAAAAACCTTTTAAAAGGGAATCTTAAAAAGATAAAAAGATGCCCGTGTAACAATTTTATTATACCCATAGTCTTTCCTGCATTATCGTCCATATATATCCGTTTCTGCCTCAGTGACCATATGAAAATCGAGATAATTACAACAAGATTGATAATACACAAGCCGCAAAGTTAAAAGAGGTCACAACTGTAATCAGGCTTATCCATTAATTACGTTATGGATTGTTGTAACCCTTCGAGGTTTCCCCGATTCGGTGCCGTGAATAGAAACAATCGTCTCTGAGGCTGAATGCAAACTCGTGCGATTGAATTAATTCTATTGCTGTGTTCAGTCTCTCCCTTAGTAAATGTAAACTTTAAGATTCCATCCGCGAACTCTGTTTCGGAAGATTTAGTACTTTTGTTTTTGATGACTCTCGTCTAAATGCTCACTTTAATTATATTATGAGAGATATTTTAAAAAAAATGAAAATATTTGGACGATGATTCTTTGGATATACCCTATGTATTAAAAAGTAATTATAAAATATATATCGTCAACATTATTTAGTTTAAAACTAAGAATAGATTCAGGTATGTTTTATGAAAAACATAGCTTTGCATATCATACAAAAATAGATTGGAATATTTGGTGTACTGAATTCAATAGACTCCTTAAGACGATTTCCCGCACATGACTTTGCATTGTTTGATGTATAATTCTTATATGTAGAAAGTTGCAAGTGGATATTACATTTTGATTTGTCAAAAGTTCCTTTGTCAAAGCTACAAAGGAGATCTTGAACCACAAAGAATAGTAAAATCTTGCTTCGAAGCGACTCCTGGATAATATGTCCCAAATCCTTTTCTGCGTCTGTTTATATCAAATTTCACTTATCCAAAAGGTATCGGAAAATTTCTATTTATATAATCTACTAACTTTTACTTGTTAGTTCGCACTTGAGGTAAAACGCTTATCATTACGAGTGTATGAGAAATGACATATTCTAAGTGCCCAAGGCTAACTTTTACCATAGGGTTAAGAAATACAATTTCGTATATATGGACCATCCAGCATAATTTCCTCAAATTAGAAGTCCAACCAAAACAATACTTCAGGATTGTAAATTTTTATATAGAGTATCGTAGAAATTTATATAGTATTCTTTTATTTGTCCACACAATATATATATTCAATATGATACAATTTTAAATAATAAATATGATAGTAACCAATAATAATCATAACATGTATTCCCATTGCTCCCAATAAATTATAGCGGCTGGTTTATCCGAGATAAAATTAAACCGCCGCGCCGGCCGCCTCCGAATTACTCGCTAAATTACCGGTTGTTGTGGAAGCTCTCTATTGTTGTGCCGATTATTCCTCAATGCCTCTGACGCCCAATATGCTTATTAATTTGAGTCATTTTTCACGTCATCTCTTACTATATTCTGCTAATGATTGTAATTGTGGTAAATCAAACTAATACCGAATATATCTTCGGTATAAATATCCAGATATTTGACCCCAAAACATTGGTCAAAACCTATTAGTAACATTTTACATAATAGCTATTCACTTGCAACACAATCAAGTCGTATACACGTAGTTCTTCTGCACAGTACGAGTAGATACACATTTAAAACTAAAAGTACATTACAAAGTTAGCTTAGGTGAAGCATTTTACAAAGCATCGGTGCGGTGTCGGGGCGGTCGGCGCCAGTTAAGTTTCCAACTGAAACAATTATAATAATGGCTTACACATAAAGCAAATTGGCCGGAAGCTCATTTGATTGCCAGCATTCATGTTGTGTTCACTTATTTGTGACCTGCTTATTAATTTGATTGTAACAACTTGTTTCGTAACCTACTTGGAAGGTTGCACGATCATTTTGTATTTATATTCTACATTTTCAGTTTGGAAGTACTTGTTAGTTTTTACCTGTACAATAACTACCTGTACAATACTGTTTTAACATAAGGATAGTAAATTATTAAAAGCAACAATTAATGTTTCATAATTCATATTAATTTACTAAAACTTTATTAAATCAGGACTCTACAGCAATCCTCCATAGCACATATACATTGCAAGGGAAAACTTTAAAATTGTAAATTCCATTCTGTAGACGACAGGGAATTCTTCAATAAAACTTCCTCGGCTTAATTTCAAGACTCTGTATTTCAGTACTAATACAACTCCACTTCAATACGTCCGTTCGCTATCACTACTCAGTCTAGACTGCCCCGAGCCAATGTGCCCACCGCCCGATCCCTACTCCGTTCGTGTTGCCAAATTATCCAATATTACCAGATTAAAATCAATTTAATAATTTAATTTTTTTATTATTATTTTTAATAAGC
>JAEBDU010000004.1:198784-312213 GCA_016802625.1 Heliconius numata
ATTTAATTTTTTTATTATTATTTTTAATAAGCAACAGAACCTTACAATTCTAAAGAAGTTTTGTTGAGAACACCTGCGTACTTGACAGTACGTGGAGTTTTCTCATGGGTAACGACGCCCGGGGTAATGGGGGGAAATAAGTCGACGTTCCTCGCGCCTAATTTGGCAACCCGACGCCCGGAATTTATAGAGGCGGGCACGGCTTGAAATATTCGAAGGCTCCACTCGGCCGTGAGTTATGAATGAAACCCGTTAAAGAAACCGGAAAATTTTTAACGTCATGCCCCCGATACGATAGCGCGCTGTGCGAATGAAATTGATACTGTCATTTGGACGACCTCTTTTTATGCTCGTTGTTGATGTAGAAATGTCCCCAATATACTATTTATAAATATGGAATAGCAAATTATAGATAGAAATAAGTGGATAAATAAAACTTAATATTTATATATGTTTAATGATAGTGAAAAAATTTACAACAATACCTTGGTAATTTTTTTAAATTAATTTTCTTAGTTCGATAATTTGTATGTTAACTGCTTTATGATAGACAAGATACAAGAATATGATTTTTAAAGTTATATTCTAACGCTATGGATACTTTTAGAGGTTGAAACTACAAATTGAATTTTCAGTGACGTGAATATTTTATACGTTCAGTTGTTGACTTTAGCGAGCTTTGCTAAAGCCAGTGCTCACCTGTGTTGCAACATGATGTTATAACACAAGGTTAATTTTAGTATAGATTAAAATGTAAGAAAATAACGCAGTTGTAGCCTATACGGTGAATATTTTTCAAAGTAGGAAAAAATTGTGCCATTGTAATTTTAAGGGAAAAATTTACCATAGATATTCTATTATAGCTTACTTGAACGGAGAAGTTTTGAGTATATAGTATTCCATTTGTATCTAATATAATATGCACTTAAACCTCCTGGCGCGTCAGCAGTCAGGTCACGTGTCGGGCTCGATAACGCGGGATACTTTTTGATCGGCTACAGATCTTTACGAGATACGCGTGTGATGAGAAAAATTGAAACCGTTTTACTTGTCACAAAGAAAATGCTTTTGATATTACTTTGTTGTTATCATATAAAATAATATTAAGAACATATTGTGAAACGTTAGTCAAAGGATTGGCAAGATTATTTTTAAAACCGATATAGACAGCTTCAAGCTGCTGCAACCTGCATATAAGCAGGTAAGGCAGAGATAACCTAGTGCTAAGACACTTCGTACCCCACTTTCCGCCAAGTTTTTGAGGCATTGCGTGTTGTGTGGTGGAATTCAACGCCGGGCCTTGGTGCCAGAGGAAAGAAAGGAAAATATCAATAAATAATAATTTATTCCCCCGAATGGGGATCAAAACCATCCTTGTGCCCCTGTTTCGTGTGCCCCAGTATAATAAATGTTTTTATTAAAAAACAGCACACAACGTAAACCACCAATACATATTCACAACCACTAAGGTCATCAATAAAACACACGCGATGTCACAAGGCCATCGCTCGCCAGCTAATTTTCATACTAAACGAGCGACTGCATTATTAAAATGTTCCGTCACGTGACAGCTCTCGTCTCACTCCAGCATTTAAACTTCCCAGCTTTACATACCCTCCCTTTAATATAACATTGGCTCGTAAAATATTTTCCACCCTTGTAGAGCTTATCAATACATTAATGTAATTTTCTTTAATTTAATGGAGCCAAGTGGAAAATGTTCTCGCGTCTGTAATATTAAAGGTTTCAAACTGTTCGCTTGTATTTTTAAATTTATAATGTAAAATGCTATCATAGCAACGGCGATTATTTTAATTAGCTTTCATTGTTAAGAAGTTAAGTAATTGATGAGGTTTTACTAAAGATTTTGATTAAGATTCAATTTATTAAAATATTATGTTTCTTATTTTTTTATACTATAAAATTCACTTGTAATATATTTTAAGCGTTGATTTATGCCAACATATATTACCAAGTACAATTTGAAAAATTGTTTAGAAATAAACTGAAGCGAATAAATAATTCTTGAAGCAACGCTATTGCAACAATCGCGTTATTCACGACAAGTTTGCGCCATATATCTTAGCGCTCGTTGAGAGCGAGTGTCAAAACTAAAGCACTATTTCTTATATTTTATACTCACTTGGACACAAAATTGTATCAAAAAGTTTTTCAGTTAGCGAAAATTTGTCAAATATTTTTCGTGAAATATCCGAATTATTTATAAAGCTCTACAATATTTTCGTCTGGTTTTCAGTATAAAGTAAATAATGAAAAAAAAAGAAACAAACAAATGCTGAAAAATTGAATATTTTCTTTTGCCTTTGTTGGTTTTTGTGTTTCATAGCTTTCATTTGATCGTATTCTATCTACCTACATATATCCTTCAATTTTCACATGAAATATAATAGAATAGTAGTTATGTATCTTAGAATATTTCCAGTGAAGGTAGAGGATGTTAGTGCGTGTGCAATCAGCGCTGATGCAATAAACACTTGCTGACGTAACATCAGATCTTATAATGGACTGTTGTTTCGCAGGGTATTTCAAACAAACGTATTATATAGCGCAATTGAAAAATATAACTATATAACTAATTTGTTTACAATTAAAAGTGTGAAATAAAATTTGTATCAAGTAAAGAAATTCCATAAACTTAATGAATACCATAACTAGCTAGAAAAAAGCAAAGCTAAAAAAAAGCAACTGTATAATTTTCTTTTTTCATTCTTAGAAATATTCACGACTTATACACATAATATTTTATTCAAACAAAACTATATGTATATATTATATCCAAGTAGGTAAAAATGATTAACCTAAAAGCTTTCGTATATAAAAATGATTACAATACTTATTTCAGCATCAGTCAAATTCTTATTCCTTGTATGTTTGCGCCATCCATCTCGCAGCATTTTCATATGCTGAGAGCAGGTGTCAAAACTAAGAGACGTTAGGCTAATGTATGCAGATCGCATCTCACGAGCCACGCTCGTTGCGTCGAGTTCATCCCCCCATTACCTCTGCTTCGTTTTAGCTTGTCAGACCAAAGTGACCTAACCTGAACAAAGACAAAAATGTTTCTTATCTGTATTTACGAATTAATTATTAGTTAAATATATCATATGTATCCATTGAATCATATCAATTATATTGTAATTTCTATAGTTTAAACAAACTTATTGCAAAATTTTGAAGGTTTTCGCTATATTAGGGCTAGGCCATTTGCATTTGTAGCCTCATTTTGCATGCAGGTGCCAGTTTTTATGGTAATAAGTTTTAATTAACTTATGAACTTAGCGTCTCCATGCTCGGAGGTGGTTGTAATTTTATTACAAAATAGTTTTACTTAGGTTGCGAGGCGTGAATAATACGTTGTTATATTATTTCTTGACAACTACTGTTACAACTAATGTGTTATCGGAACTACTGAACAGAATTGTTTATTTTTTTTATATAGCTATTAGACCTGAGCAGGATCTAGGCTATTATGAAATTTAAAAAAAAAATAATGAAGCTTGGTGGTTAAATTACTATTATAATCAATATCAATATTATAACGTATGAAAATAGCATACCTATTCAGTCTGAACTAAAAACAACAACTTTTAGATCAAGTTTTTTGATTTAAAATGTAATTTATATGTCGTGCTTATATATTGATATTACCACCTCAAAACACAATTAAACCTTTGACACGTTTAGTAACAACAAACTTTCACCCCTGGGAGGTAAAATTTAATTAACGAGATTTCGTATCAGAGTTACAGTCAAAATTAATATTGCTTTATTTTATTATTGTCGTTGTAAATATTTGATGAAATTTGAAAAATTATATGTTTAATCTATATGATTTTATTGTATAGTTAGATAACTCGAACCTAGTGTTATTTTCACGTGTACCTATATCTTTTCATCAAAATAAGTAAGAAACTATTTTTATTAAGTTTTCTTATTAAAATTTTCCCATTATAGTATCAAAAAAATATGTAACGAATAATAATAAAGAAAACAGTCTCAGTGTAAATTGAATTTCATATATAATATAACCGCTTTGTTGAAATAAATCGAACATACCCAGCTAACACAGAAGCGGCGGAATCGTTAAATATCGAATTATTTAACGTTATCAAAATAATTACACTGCGAGCGATTCAGTGTTTTTATTGACCAAGCATTCAAATGCAAACAAAATTTAAATTGATGATGTCAGCCATAATTATTCCAGTCGATTTTAATTAACATATTATCGTAATACGTTTCGCTTGTTCTACATATTTGGATGTAATTATAGTTTTTGAGGTCGGTTACGTACATATATTAGATGCAAAATAATACATTTAGGTATACATAAAATAGTCGTTATTATCGAATGCACGCAATGCACGAATTTAAAATAATTTAAATGAAAACGACGCCACTTTGATAGCAATAACCTAAAATTATATATGTTCAAGTATATTTACTTGAAGTAATATTTATAAAACGTTTAAATATTACAAAAAAGAAAAAAACACGCATTTCTTATATTAGTATCAAAAATTATATACATATTTTTAGAGATAACTTTTGCTTGAAGCTAAATTCAATAAGTTTTATATGAAATTAAATGAACATTTCTCTTATGTATTTTTTTTATCAAATGTACATGAAATCCAATATTCAGTTTACAATAAATATAATAAGCTATTACAATGATTAGTGCATTCAATCATCAACCAATAATATTTCTGCAGACGCCATTTCATATTCTTTTCTTATACCTACCTGCACCTAATGAACCGAAGAGACTGTGACGGTAAAAGTCTATATAAACGTTCTAATGGAAACATTGTTTACACGAACGAAATAGTCGATTGGAGGTGGTTTTTAAATATTCAACAAGTGCCAAGACTCTTTCGAGACAGTTTCAAGTTGCTTGGCGCAATGCATATTTAAAACAAAGAGAGGAAGCCCTAGTATATTTAAAGGAGGCAAGTGGCAAGAGATATTTACGAGAATACTTTGAATTTCAATTTGTAAATTGATTTTGGGTATTAAGAAATTGGTTTACCTCGGTTTGCGTAATGGGGGTTGTTTATGTTTGAGTTTGTCTATTTAAAAATTGAAAATGTATTTATTGGTTTGATGAGAACTTTTCCTGAAAGAGATACTTGAGTAACTATTTTGGATTTATTTATCGTTTTGATATTACTTCTTTATACTGCTTTTATATAATTATTAGGCATAATTTGTGGAGTTTTCTACTTACCGCATACATAATATGTATGTAGTGACGTCGTAAGAGAAACGGAACGCAATATCAAACATTGATGGATTAGTTACAGTTACACATATTTTTTTTATAGTGACCTAAATATGGCTTGGCCGTTTAAGCTACAAAGTCTCTACATAAATTGTTAAATATGTGTTATTCTGATGTATAATCTATATTTCTGTAAAGTTTTATGTAAAAATTTTCAGTAGTTTTTACGTGAAAGTGGAACAAATATCCATCCTCATAAACTGTCACATTTGTAATATTAGTAAGAAGTAAGATATATCCTTTATTGCACAATATTTAACAACGTCACGATAACGTCATACTAACTAGTTTTAGTGAACAAATAGACATTATCAACGTTAATATTTCGAGACATTAAAACGGTCTCAATTAATCCGAGGGCAAGTTCAACGGAGCGCGGCACCTGTCAAACGAGCATCTTGTCTTGTCTCATCCCCTACCAACCTACCACCCCGAGCGATCTATTAGAATACTCGTATACCTACCTACCTAAGTAAATGAAGATAATTAACGTTCAAACAAACCTCACCGAAAAGGCGATTAGACAATTTGTCCAAACTCCCAAACTGTCACATAAACAGAGTAAGATTTCAATATGGCCAGAACTTTAACTTCCAAGTCGCCATTCGCAAGTTTCATAATGTTGTCGTAAAGCTTATTCCTGTTATATAAATAATTGACTAACTTTGTAATCCTAGTCTGAGAAGTTTTAATTTTGTTCTAAGATATCATAATTTGTGCTATTAAATTTTGCTTTATTATTTATTGTTTGTCTGTGTTTTTGGAAGTTCTGCTTTAGATGAGAACGTTTATTTTCTTAAATATTTTAAAAAGGATGTTTGAAATTACCCAAATATTCACATTATTTTGCAATCTATATGAGATAATGCTGTAATGACAGAACCAACATAAAATATCCAATTAAAATCACATTATTTTGGCAGAATTCGTTTACGGTTATTTATTTGGGGAGATAATTTAGTCCCCTAACGTAACTCATTTGCAATGATATCAAATATAGCATTATACACTATTGTTTTAGAGACGACGACTGTACAGCAAGGAGCGTGTTTGTATTGTCTTTTCGAAGTATTGTCTTTGTACACGACGGCGTGGCGACAATGTGAGTGCTGTAATTTGCCTCGAGATAAATCCAGCCGCGGACAGATGCTTCCTGCAATATAGTGAACTTACGCCTCGCTAAGTTATCCTGCGTTATATATGTTTTATCGACGTCAATATACACTACACTAGTTCATGGAATATCGACGCTACTTTAGACATATTGTTTAATATGCTCCAACCATTTAAAATTTCTAACATTTTAATTAAAAATTGTTTCAAGAACTATGAACAATAATTCATAAGAACGTTTGTTTCATTTCAGGTAAACAACTTTCATTTGATTGACATCGGTATGCGGTATGTTATTGAAACATTAATCTCGTCTGAAACCGCGAAGTGAACTCGTCTCTTTGGCTTTGGAAATAGCTTTACGATTATTTTGTAACACATCAAAGGAGGTGATTAAATGTAGGGACGATGTACGTAGATTTTCCGACGGCGCGCGAACGCCACCTGCCAACTGTCGACACGTACTGCCAATTTAAACTGAGAACCCTCTAATTGATTCACAGCTCGTCTTGGTAACAAATATTTAACGTATATTTTGAGATAGTGATAGATCAGATAATATCATCGGTATGCTTGATTTGGTTTTTTTTTAGGGTTACCGGTACCCATAAGATAAAATGTGATCCTATTACTAAGACTTCGTCGTCTGCCTGTCCGTCTCCAGACTGTAGGTCATGTGATGATGATGTACAATTATGGTGCATTTCTTGCCGTTACAAAAAAATAATAAAAACAGATACAGCACAATATTATCATGATAAAAAACAGAATAAGGTACCTAAGGGGGCTCCTATACAACAAACGTGCTTTTTTTCCGTTTTAATAGATCTTAGTAGTTTAGTTTAGTCCGTAGCCCTCGCACTCGATTCTCGACTCGACTTAATTAATAATTAGATAAGATGAAGATAAAATATTTTGAACTTATTGATATTTTTTAGAATGTTTCGAATTTAGTGTTTCTTATACCACTTGTCTTAAGTGAATTGTAACCGAAAGTGACATTTTAATTAATATTTAAGTACTCCACTTAACATAGTAATATACGTATATCGGCTGTCCTTAATCTTGAATGTTTTTGTCAAATCTAGAAAAATTCTAAATTATGTAGCATATGGTTGTGTAATATATAAGTTGGGGGTCCGAATAACGTTTTCGATTCAATACGGCGGCCGCTCGTAAACCGGAGAGGTAGACTGCCTCATGAATACCTTAGTTTCTTAGTTCACTTTAATAGTTAAATAGTGGAGACAGGCTGAAGGGATAACTTAACTTTGTTATCCCAGAGGAGATCCGTTACAAGATGGAACTAATGGAAACAGATCTGTTTAAGGTTAAGAAAATTATTATGAAACAATTATTAATAAAAATTTGAGTGTTACATACATATGTCGTACAAAAGTTTCAAATTAAAATAATTAAATACAAGGTAATAAGTATATAATCTACTTTTTAGTCTGAATAATAATAATTTCATCGTTAGATTTAATTATGCATGTTATATTATTATTACCTTACAGAATTATCTAATTAATTATACTATAAAAATCTCTCGATACCTCCGCCATTGAATGAATTATAGTAAATTGGCCCCGATCTTACTATAAATACAGACGGAACTGCACTGTAAATTGATAGCGGTATTATCCGATCCTAGTATATCATTAAAGGCGGCTCATCTAATGCGTACAGGTAACGCAGACACGCCCTCTCAGCATTGAGTATCGGTATTCTATTTGTGCAGGCAGCCAGCTAAGCCAGCTCTCTGTATGGAGATATCCTTCAGTTCTGGTATTATTTATGTTAAAGTAGCTATTTGAATGCGTTCGTATAGTGCTGGAGCGGAGGTGGAGTTGCTGGAGTTCTATTGATGCTATAGTAGTTAGTTAAACGGTTTTATTTAATTTTCTATGTTTAGAATTATTATAATTTGTTTATATAATTAAATATAATAAGTATGAACGTGTTGATTGATTGGCTTTGGATTCTTTCTAGGTCATCAAATGGCCGTTAAATAATAATTACTATTTTAGCCTCAGCACGTTAAATAATGAAAACAATAGTAAATGTTTTTCGTTTTATATTTTATTTGTAAATGAAACACAAATATGAATTTTGCAACAACCTTCTTTTATTGTTATTTTTATTTTTATTACACACTACATAGATATATCAATTCGTAAAACACCGGAAGGTTTTATTGATATTTTAAATGTTCAACGTGTTACAGCAACATGGCTAACATTTTCATTTAAAATTGAAATAGATTTTAAAAATTTAAGAAGACCCCTGTCCAAAAAACGACCTAGTTTCGATTTCGATCGTACACATGTTGAATATTTTAAGCCTCCTGACTACGTATACGTATCCCACAATAAATATTTTGTAATATATAGTAAACTTTCCGAATTCATTACATTCAGGCTAATCAATTTTATTTATTAGCCTTAATTTAATTCATATATTTCTTGAGGCCAGTCACACACAGTCGCACAATCGTGCTACTGTAAACGTGATAGGTCGCTCTGGTAACGGGGCAAAACGCGGTGTTGAGTTCTGCCACTCAATACGCAATGCCTCCAGAATTCGGTGGAAAGTGGAGAATGGAGCGTCTTAACACCAGAGTGAAGAAATGAAAATATTAGATATTTCATCATCGGCACATACATATATGTAAGTAATTCGCCAAGTCCGTAAGTATTGGATGGTTAGGCTGAAGAGTCAGGCCGAGTCGAGTGCATGCAAAGAAGGCTCCAGCAGCACACGCCTTGTCAACTTTAATTCATGGCTACTAGTTAGTGATATTTTTAAAACGCGTTAATGATACGCCCAGTATAACGTACCTTCGTATACGCTGCTAGCTCTAATTGCTATGTATTTTTATATTATGTAAGTGTCACATCGCCTTGCCTTCTCTGTGTATATATAAATATTATTCTAATGGAAGTTAGTTTATTGTTGAAGTATTTTTATATCGCGAAATGTGCACCTACCTACTTTTTACGAATATTATAAAATATATTAAAAATATATTACAGACTAAAAAAATTTATGAATTAATTGTTTAGTAAATTAATATTATTTAAAATAAATTAAGTAAGAAGATACATTAAGATTATGATGAACATGTTCTTAACATGTAAAACAATGTTTTTATATCTCATAAAAATTTTCTACGGCAAACAAGTTAAGTGGTCCGTTAATGTTGTTGAACAGTAAAGTAAATATTTTTATATAAATGCTTTCACTCGATAATTTTATCAGAATATATTATCATAGAGCAATATTCATATTTATTTTAAGACATGCAACAATAAAATATGGTTTTTTATTAATGCAATAGTTATTTTCATAAAAATATCTTTGACACACTGGTAGCTAATATAACATTTAATAATATTTCAACTAATATCTTAACACCGCTTAAGCCCAAAAGAAAAATTACAGTATTACCGTATATAATCCTACTTCGTCTATGAATGAAGATTGGATAAGGTAAAGAATATTTAACGATTTTAATTATCAATTAATTATGTTTAATATGTTAATACAAAAGAAAAAAAAACAATTCATACCATTTTGTAAATTCAAAAACATCTTTTAAAATCTCTTTTAATACAGCATCAACTGACATTCCCTTATGCAAAGTTGAAAAAAAAAACACGAGAACGAATTCGTAGCAGCCTCACGTATTGCGTTTGCTGTTTATATTAGAGTCGGAATACTCTTTTCTACTTATAAAGGGTTTTGCTTATTATGAACGCGCCAACTGCGGTTTTCATTTAGTTTTATTATGTAGCTTTGACTGCGTACACGAGGATGTTTAATAACTTCTTTCGTTTGCTTGTTCTCTTGAAAAAATATTTTAGTTTTAAAATCACCATCTCTTTTTCGTTTTCTATGTTAATGGGTACCTACTATAGTATCTATTTTTTTTGATATAACTTTAATCAAGAAATAAAAACTATTACTAATTTATTGTGACAATTGAAAGATAAGAAACAAAGGCATCTAATATTTTTAATATTTGATGCCTTTGTTTCTTATCTTTCAATTTGGACATAATAGGTACAATGACGACATAAAAAAATTTATAATTTAAATAAAGTTTTATCCGTATATAACATCAAATATATCAGATTTCATTCATTATCACATTCAGAGTATTTAGTAGAAAATATAAACCGACAATGTTATGATACAAATAACTTCATTAATATAATGATATTTATAATTTATAAAAGGAACAAAAACGAGACACAATCCCGTAAAAGCTGCTTTGACGTCCTCCAGAGGATATAAAGCCCTAGAAATTACGTTAAGATGGTGCAATTTTAACGGCTTTATAATATTTATATACTAAGTGCTTTAAGATTTCAATTTGTTATTTGATTTATTAAATTATTAATATATTTTTAGTTATATTTAAGAAAACAACCTATTGATATTTTAAAGATTTACTATCATATGAATTTTGTTTTTACTTCTTGCTTTTTCCCGCATTTATCTAAGCCGGGTGAACCTAGTGTTAAGAAACTTCATTCACCATTTCCGCTTGAGACATTGCGTGTTAAGTGGCGCAACTCAGCGCCGTGCTTCATCTCTCGAGTTAGTTAGAGATAATTTCTAAAATTCAGTTATAGAATATCCTACCATTGTTATTTCCATTCCATGCACATCTATGTGTTATATCGTAAATATATTTAAAATTTAAGAAAATGTTTGAAGAAAAATTAATGACTGCAGACTCGCCGTAAATTCAAACACAAAAAAAATATATTTGTCATTCGCAATACTAAGGAATATCTAAAACCAGTCAATTAGCATTAGTACGTCGGTCGGTATCGCACAGGCACAAGCGCGAGTACAGTCCCGCGAGGAGGCATCTCGTGTGAATGATGCCGAGTGTTCCGAGCGCAGCGTTGTTAAAACTCAAGCCGCGTTGAGTCGCGTGCGCTAATTGTGCTCCACGTAGAGTAGAGTGTAAGCCACACCCCCCACTCCCTCTACTCCCCCCCACTAACCCCCTAGACCACCTTACTGCTCCCCATTCCTTGTTTCGGTCTCCCATTGTATGTGGAAAAAAATTTATGACTGTTGACATTGAGCTCGTACACACTATGCAGATGTACACTGTATTTATGTACCTATGTATGTAACGTTGTGTGTCTTTGTGAATTTACTTCCTTCTTTGCTTGTTTCTTTCTTGTTTCATCGTTAGCGTTGAGCTTATTTAGACTTACATACAAACATACATACGTACATAGCTAGCTTTATCCCTATCGGGGTAGTCAGAGAGACTTGCTCCATGTAAAAATTGTATTGGGCTTAATTTGAATAAGTTTGACTTGACAAGTTAATGATAAGTAACCTACTTACGTATATTTTCTTTTACTTAAAACATTAATTATTTTTTTGTTTGCTTATATCACGAAACACAGTTGGTTTTTCAATGTTATTTATATTTTAGTAATATACCTATAGTATATATACTAGTATGTTTAGAATAAACCTAAGCGTGGATACAACTAAAGGCTGCGGTTGTAGACGCGTTCAAAAAGCGCCACAAACAAAAAGGTCGATAGCAAAACTAATAAACGACGAACAAGTATTGGTAGTTTAATCGCAGCTGCACAAAACGCGAGCGACAAAACCAACCTCGAATCTGAGCCACAACAACCCTGCTGAACTTTAATTCAATCGGTGCGCTTCGGGGGGGGGGGGGGGGGGGGGGGGGGGGGGGGGGGGGGGAGGTCGGCGGAGGGAAACATGTGCGGAGACTGCGAGCCCCTGTTAATTACTATTCGTGTGGCAGCCCGCACGTTGCTAATTTTGCCTCTCGATCTATGTATGAGGACATTTTGTACTAACCTAGCTTCTTATTATATATAAAAATCTTGTCATGAAATATAACTACGTTAAAAATATATTTTAACTCATCATAATAAATAAAATTTAATTCAGTAGTAAAGCTTCGAGCTCGCGGGATGAGATTGCAGATAGAGGTGAACACAAGTAGTCTACGAGGCGATGTTAATTACTATCGCGCGGCCACACATCGCGAACTTTGGCGCCCGACGTGGGCACCGGGTAGGCCTCGAGCCGCAACTTTATCTTTTATAACGCCGCGGCACTCCGACAATCTTGTTAATTAACCCTTTGACGTAATGTTTGTTTTAGTCATATTATGATGGATGCTTCACTTTTCAAATTATATAGTTTTTATCTTTAATATGCTTATACGAATTTGAATAAATTATTACTTAACAGCAGTTCACCAGTAAGGCTAGTACTAGCAAAGGGGCACCAGAAGAAATGAAACATTTAATATTTTAATCTCTTCGCTCTGGTAACGAGGCAAATCACAGCGTTGAGTTCCGCCACTCAACACGTATGTCTCCAGAATTCGGTGGAAAGTGGGGAGCGTGAAGTTAAAAAAAATATTTACACAATCTTGTACTACAAACAGCATGTCAACGTCCCCTTTTATTTAATAAACATTTGTACATTAATTCCATATAACCTAAGCGTGTTCACGATTTCAATTTGAATTTTCTCGTCGTATTTCACGTGCTTGCGTCAGATACCTCAAACATTCCCATCCCTTGTTAGAAGACACCGAGCGAACGGAGGACGTACCTCGGTGCCTTTATCATGTAAATTTCTAAGATTTCCTCTTTAAACTCAATATATTTAAGTTAAACAGGAAATATATTTGGTCAAACTTCTTTGCAGTTTTAAATTGAAATCTACAAATTCTTGTTTTTATATTGGCTTTTTAAAAGATATTTCAATTTCGTCTAAATAAAATGAAGGTACTAAACAAATTTGAAATTATTTTTAATGTCGTTAAACACTTTTAGCTTTTTAAAATTGGAGTCACTTTGTGTAATAAGTGCTGTTATAGGATCGATGTGGACCGGGCCGTAAGTCCATCGACATAAATTCGTATTAGTGCCAGCTCTGGTCGACTTTACGACGTCTCCGGCGTACTTATTGCTCGCTCGCGAATCTAAATATTTGCAGAGAATGGTAAATTTTGCAAGAAAACAATGTACCGAACCCGGACGATAAATTATATTAAATAATGTAAACTGCACGAATTTTGTAACATTTTTAAAACATCATTTTTACTACACTTTTTGTGTAATTTAGATGTAATTTTATTGTATTATGTAGTGAAATCGAGTGAACGTTAAGAAGTAGGTACTTTTACGACACAAAGAAGTGAGACTTAAGTTAATTTTGTCCAAAAGATGAACACTTAAGCGGGGACGAGATCTTCAAAGGTGTCAAGGAGTTCGGAAATTGAGAATGGAGACTTGAAAACATTCTTACAACTAATATAAATTTAACAATCTCCTCTACAGGGATTTGTAAAATTTATAGAGCTTAATCAGTTCAGTTCAGTTCTTTAATAATGGCATTTCGAGCGTACCAAAAGAACTTAATCTTTGTAGCAGTGAAGCTAATATATTTTATTTTTAATATAAATAGTATGAGACTAATCGTGGGGGAGGGTTACAACAGGTGTAACTGTAAACTCGACGGGTTGTGGATTCGATTCCCACTTGAGGAAATGAGATATTTCAAGTTTTAGTTTCACCGTTCTGGTATCGAAGCAGAATGCGACGTTGAGTTCCGTCACTGTTATCTCATCTTTGAAGAAAGCGATGAAATATAATATATATACTTGCCTTGTTAATATAGTTAATATCTGATTTATTCTGATCTGCCATAGCTAGTTGCAATAAATATGACAAGATGTCTGTCAGTACGAAATTAAGTGAGTTTGTTGAGTGTAAACAGGGATAATCCTTAGCTTGACTATGATTAGCATATCGCGGGAGTCGGCGTTCGTACCCCAGAGGCATCTGCAATTTAAATCAGGGACTTGGTCGGGACCGACCGACTCCTTAGCTCGACTCGGAATTCGAGATTTACTACGATTGGATGGTTTCAGGTTCGATTTTCTGCATATTCGAGTAGATTGTATCCTTTGTGTTTGACGAAATTTCGATTTAAATACTTTAGGATTTAGTAACAGCATTTCCCTAAGACCCGAGTATCGTAAATAAAAGATATATTATTGTAATCCAAATTATGAACGTGATATTATGTGTATGTTGAAGACTTTAACGTACAAATTTAAAGTAAAATACATATTTTTTACTTCTAACACCGAAGGATAGTTTTTGTTTGTTAATTTCCATTGCTTTATTCCGTAGTATAGAAGGATTATTTCGCCCGAGAGCTCTTTTGAAAACTCCTATTAATAAATCGATCAACCATTGTATCGATCTCTATTCGTCTACGTCAGGTTAAAAATTGGGTGAGAATTTTCTACTAGAATTTACACGGAACTGGAACGCTGTGAAAAATAACCACAGATGTACACATCTTCCTCTGGATTTTCTTTGCTTTTCCTTATTCTGGAACGAAGAATTTAATTGCCCTTATGGGAACCTTATTTATTGCTATTATTCTTTATGCTCGCTCAATTATTTTCATACGGGTAAGCTCATTTTGAAAGAAAACTATTCCGTTAAAGTAGAAAATATTTAATTAACCATAGCATTGATTTGTTTTACAATCTCCTGCTTCCGTAAATCATCATTTGTAGGTTTCATTTAGGTTTCACTCATATGAACAAAGATTTTATTATTATAAAAAGCGAATTTGTGTTTAAACAATATACGATTTTTTTTTATTTAATACGAATAAATAAAACCATCTACTACGAGATATATACAATTTTAACCTTACACTAGCTTTAAGAAGCCTTTGAGTATCATAAGCCACTTTGCCAACCACGTAGCTACTGTAAGTTCTGCTGCTAAATTCAATTGAGGTTGCAAAATCTAAGCTGTGCAGCAAGTTGGGACCGATCGTATTTTCACTCGCGACAAATTTGAATTTCAACAGATAAACCTAACAGACCAATGTGTAGTATCAACAGCTCTTGCGATATTTCTACGAACGGCAATTTCGGCAAAGGGTAAGAGAGACGGTAAAGGGGAATTTTGAAGAACCCGCGCCTTATTATCTGAGGCCTCACAGTATGACCAATTAGCGGTAATTGTTTAGGTTGTCCTTTAAATTTTACTTCATCCCTACATAAGCCCTTGTTATTTACGTTTACAAAGCTTGTTTTAATCGGTTACATTGAGCATCAATTCTACCCTGTTATACATACATATTACGGATTAAACGCAATTTTTGTATTTAAAAATCTTACTCTCCTTCCTTTGCTAGATTCTGATTTCGATAATTATTAATCAAAACTATCAATAATATTACAGGATTGTTATTGTGCGTCTTATAATAACATTGATATTTTTTAACGATATTCATACATCAATCCACTTATTCGGTATTGAAACACCACCACCAATAATATATACGACATATCTGAATTATGATGCAAAGAGATGACAGCGATTATTGGCCATTGTTATTGAAGTGAGCAGGAGCGATTAATAATTAATTATCCATTGGACATAATTTGGGCGGATCACTGCGAGTGCTGTAATGGATTGGTCCGACCGACTTCAATTGATATACTATACGTGAATTATGCTCTGTTTAATGAGAGGTTAATTAAGATATGAAGAAAGCTTGCTACGGTGACTTCTTTAGTTATGTTTCTTATTTCTCTTCTATATTTAATCTTCTTTTAAAAAAAACACCGTCAATAGGTAAATATAGATGGGAGAAATTGCTACCTTTAAAAGCCACGTAGTCTTAAAATATAACTCTAAATTCTTCATTAAGTGGTATATAGTAATAATAATTGGCTTACTAGAAAATTGTATTTCTCATTTTTAATTAAATATAATATTTATTATAAACCTGGATACGTTGTAAAACTTAGATATTTCGTTAGTTCATCAGTTCTAGAAGTTAGTTGAGCGAAGTAAATTAAACACTAAGCTAATTATAAATGTAAAGTCAAATTCATATTGTTCAATCTACCAGATTCCCAAGTTTTTAAGATTTGCTTTCGTCCCGTTTCGCTCCGATAAAGATGCAAAAATATCTTATCTCTAAACTTTTTCTTCCATGCAACAGACTTCAGCTACCCCTTTTAATAGAAATTAAACTGGTTCTCTGCTTTTAAGATAACTACCTCCTTACCGTTTAATTAAAGTTGGCTCGTTCATTTCATTTCGTAAAAAATCGGCAATAAATAAAAGCAACCATGATTAAATAATTTAAGATGTAGTAGTGAACTCTTTTCTTCATTTATATTATCCCAACAAAGATGGTTGACGTTGAGTCTAAACAATATCTCGGCTTATGAATATATAATTTTAAAATCTAACTTATCTAACAAGTTTCCATTATTTTATAAAAGACAAAAAAATCGATCCAATACCCATATTATTCGTATTTCAATTTATTTCTTATAAAGTAGAAAAATAAATTGTTTCCCAAGTCTCATCCTTGTTTTCCAAGATATTTATTTACAGACAGTTTCGCAGTCGGCGACGAAATATCCCTTTAATGGGCGTCGGGGTGTCGAGTCCTCTGCAATTTAGATTAGTCCTTTAATTAAATTAACATTATGATCCCTATCTCAGCGGAGCAGGTGGTCGCCGATATTGCCCCGTTAGAATTCTTTCCGCTCTTTCGCTTTCGTCTTTAAAATTGCAAAATGTCAAAATATTTACGATCTAACTTTGGGCTTAGATATTTGTATTTAAAATATGGTTATTTAAAATTATTTGTTTTGGTTTTTTTTGTGTATATTGATTTTGTTAGCGTTATATCTGTTTACATTAGTGGATATTTCTGATCTATATTAACGTTTTATATATATATATATAATAAAATAACCATACAGGTATCTCTATTAAATTCCTTTGACGTATAATAAAAATAATTAGATACTCATTCAATACATAAATAAAATGTTCCCTCGCCGTAGCAACGTTTTCTCGTTAAACACAGTGATTTAAATCGTCACAAACAGTGCTAGTTTTCGCGATTTAACCCTCGTTTCTTTTCCAGTCTGTTTGCGTTTATTTTATCTATTTCTGAAGCAGCGGTGCTGCGGTGCCGGTCGACCGAAAAATTAGAAATATCTCTATCCCATCGCCCGCCTGAGATCGGACGGCTACGTGATTACTGAAATTGCAACATCTATTGTCTTGGATTTTGTATATTTGTTTTATTTTTGCGCTCGATTTTATTTTATACTTGTGCCTTTTGATATTATATTATATATTATTGTAAATGGTGCTTTAATTACCTATGTTTATACGAAGGTAGGTGCTTACGTTGAATACAAATGTGATTATTTTTATTGCTTCACGCTGTATCTCGCAAATAGCAGGGTAAGCACAGCGAACTTAAGACCATCAAGGAGTGCCTTAAATCCTATTGCGCTTTATTCTGAAGATATTGCGTGTTGAGTGGCCGAACTCAACTTCGCGCTTTTTGCCTCGTTACCAGAGCAAGAAATTAAACATATTAAATGTAACATTTTCTCGTGTGGGAGGAATCAAATCTACAACCTGTCGCGTTTACTATCGCACACTGGTGCCCCTGCGCCACGACTGGTCTTACACACCGACCACCACCACAACCACTGACCACAATATTAATTATGGAAGACATAAAAAAGGTAACGTTATTAATTTTTACAACTGACTCCATAATACTAAAAGACACGGACGCTTACCTGCCCTCGAAAGTATGCAGTTACAGCCAATTATTTTTACTTTACGACGGATAAAAGTAAAGTTTTACCCCATCAGTGTTAGGTACCCGCAATAAGTTAGGGGTAACGGAGGATAAGGGTGCAAAGATTGTAATATTTTACAATAACGTAATACCGGATAAACGTAGGCGAAGCGATCGTTATAATTTTTGGATAAAAAATCTACTTTTGATTATGCCCTTCTTAAGTTTGTCTTATTTATATTTCACTTTATTTGACCAAACCTGACAATATTCATTAGGCAGTTGTGAAAGTTTAAATTATTGCCGCTGACATTGATGCCCGAAGAAAAATTGCCTTCCCCAAAGTTTGAGCGCTTCATACCGAAGTTTGTTTTGTCAATATTTTATTATCGCCGAGGACGCGCTCTTCGATCAAATTCGAAACCTTTTTAAATATTCCGTATTCCTAGGCATTTTTATTTTCTTTGTTATAATTATAATAAAATCTTCTTTAACCAAATGCTTACTAATCGTATACGATTTGAATTTCAAAACAGTTTGATGGAAATTATGGTTTACAAACATCGGGCCCTGTATTTATTAAAGCTCATTTGTAAATCTGAATCGTACTGAATATCAAATCCAACTCGTAATTTTGACTAGTACAAATTATTGAAAGTTTACCGGCATGCCTTCAACAGTGACGTCAACAGTGTATAATTTTGTATGCAGATTTGAATGTAGAACGAAAAAATCTTTAGTATAAATAATAATAACATACAGTTGCTAATACGTAGGTTCTTATTATTTCAAAACCTTTCAAAATAACAAATTAAGTTAAAATAATATAATAGAAACATAGGAAATATTTTCAGAAATTGTTGGTAAGTAGTTTGGAACGTATAAATATCTAACTAAAAGGCAAAAAAAATGGCATAAATATTAAGACATAACTTTAGCTAAAATGAAAATGAACAAAATTATGTTGTGGCGCCGAGCATTGAAGTGAAATGATTCTTTGCTTATCATTTTTCAATGGCCCTATTCTACTGACACTTAATTTCGATTCCTTCTTGTTTTCAAATACTGAAATTCTTTGTTTTTCTTTTCGTGAACAATAGCCACTGCCAGCGAGGTGGCAACATTGTCATGTTCTTTTTTACTTCATATTGCTTACTTTTTAGTTCTATTTGTAATAAATACATGTCGTATATTTTCAAATATTAATTTCGTCCATAGACTAGATCTATCTAATAACAAGCTAGGTGTGGGTGGTGTATATCTGTCACGTGCAATATACAGATAATATTTACACTTTGAAAGCTATATACACATAAGCGTATGATAAATTCGCTGTGCAGCGCCCCAGGCGTTTCCGCTTCACTCGCCTCGGATGCACGCCGGTGCGATCGATCGTGTGAATACACCTTTATCCGTTTTTTTTTATTTTTTATTTTCACTTATTTATAGCGAGCTATTGAATCCCGTCCTCGTACGAACACATTTTTTTTAAAGATCGATTCGTTAGCACAGCCCACAAAGTCAACTACAGTGAGGATAAATCTAGATAAAAAATATGATATCTGAAGTTATTTATTTGCAAACCGAAAAATAACCTATATACATACCCAAAATTGTAACACGGTTAAATTTTCCGCTCATAATAATTAAGTGGCGACGGTAAATCATATATGACCCTTTGGTTTGATATATTTCATGGAGCCATTTGATTAATTTCACGCCAAATGATAACATTATACTACTTTGTTAATATAATGAATATATATTTTTATCAAATACTCCGTCGACTTATATATAAGTATACTATTTTAACTGTTTACTTAAGAAAGACTTTGGTTATTTATTATCTCATTATTAATGATCATAGTCATTAAAATTTCTAAGCGCATATTATATTAGAAAATATGACTTTATATTTATAAATGCTTATGTCAAATATATTAATATCGTTCTATAAAATAACAAATAATTAGAATACCTACGTCTGTTCTCGTATATTTATTTTATGCGACGGTAACACTTACATTAACAACTATGGGTATCCGCAATACCCATAGTAGTGCAGTAGTACTGCATAGCAAAACACAGTGTATTAACAGAGCGCTGCAGTACTGTGGCGTCCAGTGCACTAAATTGGTGCCGTCCGAGTGGGCTTATCGATGGTTATGCTCTGAGACGTTTGTTACATCACTTTGACTGCTCATTCACGAACGAATGATCAGTGTCACAGAGTTAGCAACGTACGGATTAACTGTGATGTTGTCCGTTGCAATCGATACTATATTATCAGCGTTATGAAATTAAATTTCCTAATAAATTTATCGCTTCTACGGAATTATGTTAAAGAATATTTAGTAACGAGAATGTCTATAAACAGCTAATTTTTAGAAAAAAAAAATTGTTAAGTGATTGAGTGGCTTTGATCATGATCTGATCTTTGATCAGCTCATTTAAATACATAGTGATTTAGAATGTGTAAACTAACGAAATATTTTTTTGAACTAATGAAAGAAGCATTTTAACTAGCAAAATTCCACTGTGATAGTGCAAGGTTAATATGTAAAAACATACTTTTAATCATTTAGTTTACTTTAAAATTAGCTATATTATGTCTCGTTTAATAATCCTTTAGTTTGCCTCCACTGTGCACACGGCGAACTGAAAAGCTTCACTGTAATCGTTATTCTCTAGACGACACCAAATAATTCATAAAGCGACGAACAAATTAGTGCCTTCTATTCCACCGAAAGAAATATTTAATACTCTTTTTCGTCGCAATAATGTCGAGCGTAGACGTTATCTGCCCCCGTAGACAGATCAAATATTCGCACGCTTTTGAAGTCGCGAAGGCGTAAAATTAAGATAAGCTTGTAATGCAAATATGTTTAATCGTGTTAATATTGTAAAAGTATTTAGCTATTAAATTAATTTTCAACATGTATTATCTTTCGAATGTTATTTATAATATTAATAATAGACTTGATATTTTGTAGCATTTGCCTGAATTTTCCTCCAGAGTACAAGTATGAAACATAACTCAATGGTAGTGTGGGGATTCAAGCGCAACCGAGTGTGTAATAGGGCGACGTGAAGGGGCATTTTCAGAGTGACCGGACAACGTCGTCGCTGAAATATCTAAATGCTAGTAGCTTTGACGTATAACATAATGTTACTTGTGTAGTCGTTGTAGATTAATGCTGTGTTACTTGCTTGTAAGAATTAAATGTATGTGATTAATGTTAATTATAATACTATTTATTGGCATTTTTAAACGTCTACGTTGTATTTAGGTTTAGTTAATCTACAATTTTTTCCATATCTCATTTTATATTTGGCTTAAATTCGTCGGAAGGTGGGGAACTTAAGTGTATTCATGTTGTAACACTAGGTTCCCTGGGTTCCTCTGCCGTCCCCGCTATGTGTGGGATTCAGCGTGAAGCTAAAATAATATGACGTCTAACTGCACAGAATAAGCCGACCAATAACTTCATTATTCAGCATGTCTAAGTGACCTGAAAGTGGAGAAGGAATTGATTTATAAACAAGCTTTTAAACCCATGAACTGCAGAAGATGCGTAAACACCTTCAAACCTTATAAATATAAATTACTGATTACTTGTATGAAATTCGTTATTTGTATTTAACAGATTTTGAGACGTAGAAAAAAAACATACCGACGACATTTTATATATACTACTTTGTTTTTGAATGATTTTGATTATGAATTGAGACTTTTATAATTTTCCATTACAAAAATGGAACTGTACTGTACTACTGTACGAAAATGACCATTTCTTTATACGTACACAATGTAATAAGAAACATGTGTGTATACATTATATAAAGAAAAGATGCCACTTAAGTATTCTTGAGATATAATATTAAAGATTGTCCAGGAAAAATATCACGTATCGACGATACGGGGAATTCTCGTGCGTCCAACCGGAAAATAGCCGACATAAAGGTCCGACATTCTGGTGCTGGCTGAGGACGGAAGCGATAAAATATATGTGAGGGTCACCGACACCCTCGGTCGCGGAACTCATGAAAATCATAAAAAGTTTAAATTAAATTTTCTTGGTAAAATATGGCGGAACTCTCAATGTTTAAGGTAACCGCTATAAAAGCAAAGAATATTGAATAACTTAAAACTTTTCCATTAACGATAATATATTCATTTAATCGCGTTGTATATGTATGTGCATACGATAGTTAATTAAATACCGGTAGGTTCAGTAATTTAATAGTAACATGACTAAACATATATCTTTGAATGGTTTAAATGTCAAAAGGAATAATTAATAGTTTTTTTCTCGTGAAATTATTGAGAATTTAACGTAAAAGACTCTGGCGCATAAATAAAATGCACAACAAGATGGCCGCGACAGTAGTCCGTGTTACCAGCGATTAATCTCCATTACCCGCACGCGGCCAATCTGCTACCAGTTCTGTTTTATTTCATTAAATGGACCCCGAATTAATACGCTCAAACGTTTACAAAGGCAAAAGAATCGACAAAGACCGCTAAAAGAAAATATGCCCCTTTTGTGTCGGTTTCTGATAAATGTCTTGCCTTTGTTTAAAAATAAACGACACAAACTTGTAGCTAATTTCAAATGGAATATTTTTATAGAAAACGGAACGCAATATTCTTCTTCTACAGAATCTTGTATAATGTATAAATAGCTATTTTATTATTGCTAGATAATATTATTTTTAGTTTTATGCTTTATCCTGCATAAAGATGAATTGGCATAGGAAACTGGGAACCTACAGATAGGACACTCTGTTCCCATTGTGACACTTCCGTTTTCCACTTTCCGCCGATTTCAGGAGGCATTGCGTGTTGAATGGCGGAACTCTACGCCGCGCCTAGCCTCGCTACGAGAGGAACGCTCGCTCGAATAGATATCGATCCCACAACCTTTGGCGTTTGCAGTCAGGCGTAGTGAATCCGCACCACGACTGGACTCAAATATTAACTAAAGTGTGAATTCATTTTTAAATAGAAAACAAACTTAAACTTATCTTGTTTTGTATTGTTGCAGGTGCGGACATTGTTCGTCAGTGGATTGCCGATGGATGCAAAGCCACGTGAACTTTATTTGCTATTCCGAGCATATGAAGTAAGTATACGTTTAAAATAATACTGTAATATAGAATAACCTAAATTAGAAAAAATGCCAATCCCTATGTTATATAGGTATCGCTCGTCACTCCCTCAGTCACGCAACGCTAAATATTTGATATGAAAGTCATATCAGCATGTATTATGTAAAATATTGGATAGCTGTATAAAATCGATACAATCTACCATAGGACATAGGTGGTTTTGTTAGTTTGTCGACTGGTACGGATGGTACAAGCGTGTTCGTGTTCTCAATGGTACCTGGTGCAGTGCGCCACCATTGTACGAGTATGATAGGCAAATTAAATTTCGTCGAACCCAATTTATGATGTCACGATCGTAGGGATTTAGGGAAATTAGATGTGCTCGGTTTTCCAGCTAATATACTATTAGGGATATTAGTTTACTACTTTTAAGAAGCTGTTCTTTTGTTTTGGTTTAGTTTCCATTTATTCAAAGAAATTGCAGAAATAAGAGTTGATATGAATTGTTATACACAAAGAGTGATTGATATTTTTTTTTATTTTTATAGGGATACGAGGGTTCACTTTTAAAGGTTACCAGCAAAAATGGCAAAACAGCATCGGTAAGTATATTTCAATGTCATTTTATTTGCAATATTATGTAGTATTCGTAATTTGTTATCGACGCACTAGTAACATTTATTACTTATTAACTAATTTGGTAAAAAATATTTTTTATAATTTATTATTCAATTTATTTCAAACATATATTTTTTTAAAAATCGCAACATTGTAATATTTTTATATTATATATTGTAAAATAATAATTAATTTCGATCATGCACACCAATGAAGCTAAGCATTTTTAATTGCAGCCGGTCGGTTTCGTCACATTTCACACTCGAGCTGGAGCTGAGGCGGCTAAACAAGACCTTCAGGTTAGTACTAACGCAAATCATCATAACTTAGGTTAACCAAGTAATTTAAATATGTCAAATTATTCGTTAATAGTTTTAATTTAAATGTTTTAAGAGTTTATTAAAATGTTATTTTTAGGATAAAACCACTACTAACACTTAATTTCTGTATCTATACTAAAACTAATTTATAAGACAAGTTCTGCTGCAAACGCTCAAATACTGTCCCATGAACTTGAAACGCTTTCAAAAACACATAAATATTTAAAAAGACAATCACAATATATTTGCAATAGGCCGAGATAGTTGAACACGAAAGTAAGAACGCTACTTGTAAATAATAAAAAAGAGTACAACGCACGGTGTTACTAAATCTTCTCATCACATGCCTCAACACAGCCAACAAGCACTATAGTTAATACTCTCATTGTAGACTTGGAATAACATTTTCCTGACTCGAGTAACCGCATCGTAAGTTATGCTAAACCCATGCACATATCGGGTCATCAAGTCGGAGCCACTAAGCTCTCAATCCCGGATATTGGAGTGAAATCGATTTGGCTACGGTGTATATAAACAACTGCATGTCACTGTTTGACAGATTTCGATGTCACACCACAAGCACAGTGTTTCGGCACTATGGCAGGCGCAGGCGGGGTTCCCATTGTGTCTAAATAAAACCCTATCCATGAAAAATTTTAAACTTATTCATGTCAGTATTGAATCGTTCAACCAAGTCATAAACAATAACTTTCGCGGTTTATAGCCAGATAGCAAAATCGAAACGAATATTATTTCAATTAGTTATTTTAATTTAGTAGTTTTAAAATAAAGAAAGAGTTAGGCTGCGTCAAGGTCGCCTCCACGAAGGACCGCGTGTGTCCCGTGGCGGCGCGGCCAGGCCGGTGTCATTATATCGGAGCGCCGCACCGCTCGCGGCTGTTCACAGCAGGGTGTCCGGTTCGACCCCGATATGCCGCAAACGATTCGGCTGGAGTTCGCTAAAAGCAACACGAAGGTCAGCAAGCCGAAGCCGGCCGTTGCCACAGCCGCGCCAGCTGCACACCCCGCATTGATGCACCCACTCACTGGACGTAAGTACCGCCGACGCACACACCACCCGGCGCTCGCTCGATCGTCTTCTCCGGACTTTATATTTATTTAGAAACTATATCTCATCTAAGATATGTATATTTCCGCCCCTGTTTACCGAATGTGAATTAACTTTTACTCCATTTTGCCAATATTTATATAGTAGGTGAGGTATCGTTGCCATGTAGTTATCTAATCGTTACACTATCCAACAAAAGAATTATCACAACACACAGATTTCATATACCTATTATATTTTGCTTGTTAGTGTATCTAAAAGTGAGTGATGGCGTGTCGAGCAAACGCAAGTTGGGCAAGTATCTGTAATCGCTTACACGTACCACGCAAGGCCGCTCGTAGCTCCGCGAAGCTATTACCTATGAACTGAACTGTCGTGTTCTCAAACACCAATGTTAACTTCCTCGACACATGTTTTCATGACACTGCATCATTATCATAATAATATGATAAGCGTATGTGAGACAAATTGACGATGTCGACGCGTGAAAACATTGTCTTATACATTGTAAATATGTTAGCTCCCTCTTTGGCAGATTAATATTTTTTGTATACAATATTATTTTATTTTTCTTAGGGTGGTATTTGTCTGATTCTTGCGTTGATTATCCAGACTTAGCCAGCCCCTTCTTCCCTGGAGGGGGCGCCGAGCTGTGGCATCACCCATTAGCTTACGGAGGGGAACTGCCAGCTTTGTCGCACGGGCTCGTTCACCCCGCCATCCATCCACAGATGGCGCCCGTGCGTTCTTACCTTTGACTAGCTGCCGCCGATAGGCCACACCACGTAAGTTGTAATCTTTGCATATGACGTAGTTTATAGAGGTTAGTATAAGTAGTCTTAAAACATAACTATATAAAGATGATGATATGCTTCAAACATGACGTAACCACCAGGTTTTGCCTTCCACATTCTATTTTCACATAAAATATGTAATACCCAATACTCATACTAATTGGTGGTATGTTTCGTCTCCGTAGACCCCGTTGACGCTAGGCGCGTGCGTGCTGCCGGCGCCGGCGCTGGGCTCTCCGGGTGCAGCTGTGCCTGCCCACGCGCCCGCGCCCACGCACCCTGCACACGCCGCGCACCCTCACCCGCCATGCTCCACGCTCTTCGTGGCGAATCTCGGACAATTTGTATCGGAACATGAACTTAAAGAGATATTCAGCAGGTACGTTATATTTGCTATTTGTGGATTCGACTGGAAAATTTTTTGGATCATGTTTCTATTTTTTTATTTTGTTTCGTTAATATTAAACCGAAAGAAAAGTGGATTTTATCAATTTTCAGGTTTAAAATTTCTTATTTCATAAATAATAAAATAACTTCAGAACCTCATTATAAAACTTTTGTGTAATATGATGTTCTTTACAGAGTTAACTTTTTGGCTAAAATATGATAAAATTTCTAAACTGAATATTTCCAGTCGAACCAAATCGTCATTAAGTGTCTGCATGGTCGCAATGAATACTAAAGTATTCAGTTCAATAGTACTGAAACTTGTATCGTAATAATATTAACTAGAATAATAAATGTGTATTATCTACAGTGCATGTCGCACCAAATATCACAAACTCCATTGTTGGGTATTACTTGTTCTAATACATCTCACACCAATTGAAATATGAATATTTCAGTTTGTATGAGACTCGAGCCTGCACCCGTACCACTTCAAGCATGACGGTCGAACTATGTACACTTAACACACTAGTCGTATGCTATTAGCACAAACACCACATAAATGTATGAACTGTCTGTTGCACTTCAAGTTTATATACGGTATTCATAAGGCAGAGAGCTACAGAATATATAATCTATCACACACGCCAAACATATTAGAAAACAAAAATTAACACTAAATTTTATTTATCGCTTCTATTCGAGATCAGTTGACGCATTTATATGTAAACGTTTAGACGAGACAGCTTAATAGAGAGTTGAATCGCAAACATCACTATTAGTTAGAGTCCAAGTCATGTGAGACACGAGGCGTGGGTGTGGGGTACGAGTGCGGGCATATCTGAGTGTAATGGTAACAGCTGCCCGGGGTTCTCGCGGCTGCGCCTGCTGACGGGCGGCGGCGGCGCGGGCCCGGTCGCCTTCGTGGACTTCGTGTCCTCGGGAGACGCCGCCGCGGCCCTGGCCCGCCTGCAGGGCGCCCTGCTCCTCAGCTCGGAGGGCGCCATCCACCTCGAGTACGCCAGGCATAAGTTGGCACACAACGGCTGGATACTCGCACATGAAGTATGCACGCGCACTTCTCTAACACGATACCACATGGCTCCTTTTTCCTAGTCAATTTGATATCTATTATCTAAAAAAGATCACAAAGTTAACATTAAAATCAAAGTTTAGTGACTATTTAAACCCAGTTTCAATACTTACAAACAGAAATCTATTTTATGATGGGCAATGATCATCAAACCGCTCTTTGTTGGAACCGTGTAGTATCTTTCAGTCAATTTAGAAGCCATACGTCATGTTTTATGGTCGAAACAATGATTTTAGTGAGCCATAAATTTTCAACCGTATGGGCTCTAACATAATTGCGTTATCATCTTGCACCTCGCACTATACTAGTAGTTCTAATAGTTAATGAACAATTGATGTTGAATAGGGATGACAAACTTTCAAATATAATTCTATTAAATTATTTGAAATGTATATTATAAAAAACAGCCCCACATGCCCTAAAATATTGCTTATTCACTTGTTTAAATATTCATACGCCATTAGTACAAGGCAGTGGCGACGGTGCGTCATCCCTATAATACTTGTAGAGTAAGTGAAACACACTCTACACGACTAATTTATGCGCGCGGTTAACAGGGAGCCAAAGGCGGAGAAGAGGGCGAACAGCATTAGTTCGTTCGTGGCACTCGGCACTTGACAACCAGCTAACTGAGGGACGCGCAATCTTGATCCTCGACGACGCATCGGCACCGCCACACCAGCGGGGGAGGGGGTTGTTTGCTACGACGCGTACTCTCTACACGGCTAACGGATCAAGACTAACCAATTTACGTCAATTTAGTAAGAGCTCCCATCTCCTGCATATTTATGTTCTCCCAATATCCTAGCGACTGGGGTGTGGTGTATTTTTTGTTGATACCAAATTTAGAGTTAAAATATATTTGTATGTAATTATTTTTATTATTAACATTCCACTTATTGTTTATCGTTCTCGATGGATTATTATTACTTTTATTGTATATGGCGTTTATTTAATTGATTTTTAATTGTAATATAAGATTTATTTACAAGTAACTTATTGTATGAACAGTTCGTACATTGTTTCTACGGGGCCGATGTGAACAACTGGGGACTTGTTATCGATATAGTGTAATGACAGAAATTAAAACACTTTAGGATATATCTCATTCGAATAAGCTAAAAACCAAAGGTGCCCTTCATAGAAAGATTACGTTTTGTTGACAAATATTTCAAGTTGAATGATTTTAAATGAAGTTGTATGTAATAATCGAATCGATTTTGTTTTAGTCTCGATAATGTTAGTATATTTAAATGAATTTTCACGACTATCTCAAATTATATTTACCTAATGCTTTTTTAGTAATTTTTATAATGTTCAATCACTCGTTAAAGCGCTGGCACACTAGCGTCGGTCTTGCGATCCTTTCTATCTGTATATGGATATTTGCAATAATTGTATAAATAATATTATATAGGGGCCGCCCTCGGTTCCGCAATACAGCGAGTGCAATACGCCGCCGGCTCCGGCTCGCTCGCATCGTGTGCCGCATACTCGCGCGCGCCACGGGTCTGTCCGCACCCTAATGTCTCTCGTGCCTTGCGGAAATCTTTTCCTAGATCCGCGTATATTCTTTATCACATCACTTTTTACGTTTTTTTTTGTTTTAAATAAATTTTTAGGACCTTGTGGACTGCACGGTACGCGTGTATACGATGCGACAGAATCGAGCACGGTTCTGTCTTGTTGCGAGAATTTAGCCTTGGCCTTATGAGAGTTATTATTAACTAAATATTATTATATGTAATCATTATATTAATAATTATTAGTGATTAAATGGCGGAGGACGCCATGCTGGATAGTGACAATTATTCTATACGCATGCTTCGACGAGCTTTTTGGTAAAGTACTAATTTAAAATTTAGTAGTTACTTTAATTGTGTAATCTTTAGGTGAATATTACATATATGTAAAATCTAGATAAGGGTATTTATTGTAGAGGATCAGCATACTTACATTACTGTTAATTGAAATGTTATTCGTACATAATAATGAAACAGTGTAATGTTAAATTTATTGTGTTAGTTTAATCAAATGGAAGATTAATATATTTTTTATTTTTAGCTAGTTGTCTGTCGCAAACAGGACGACGCTTAGTTACCCATACGCGAGGGCGCGGTGACCTAAGTGACACCTCGTTGCGATATAGCAATAAACCAAAAATGATTCTTAATGTTTATATTATAAGTATCTAGAGTTGTATTCTGCTGATGTAAACATGTAAAAATTATAGAAAAAAAACTAAAAAAAAAATAATCCCTGCTTAGGCTATTATATTAAGGTTTCGGATATTTGTTGGGTTGAAATCTTGACGCGATATCTAGGGAGTTTTCATACGATTGTTGTTGTAAAATACCGGAATATCCGCATGTGAATTCTTATGAAAGTCTCTTAGTCAATATTTAATAGAAGTATGTCAATTTTTGACTTAGCAAAATTTTATACGTTATTTATAGTAAACTCTACTTTGAACATGATATACCGAGCGTCGCTTATAGACCAAAGAATAAAAGATATACATAACTTTTAATACTAACCTCAGACCGTACCAAACATTGTTTCCTGGCCCACATACTGGTGAAAACATTTTTAAATGTCGACTCGTTTGCAACTTGCTCCTGTACAAAACCTATGTATGTCAAAGTGCATGATTTTAACTAAAAAATGTCAGTTTTATCCTTCACAATTTCCAGAATATTTTGCAATATTTGTTATTATTAACATTTAGAATAAAATCATCACCAATACGTGGCGCCAGAATTAGATAAATCTTTTAGCTAATAACTATTACAAAATGTACTGCATATACGTTGAAATCAATTATTATTAATTTATCAGTAATATCAGTCCTAAAATATGAACTCGGTTTCTCTTATTATAGTATCGTATTTCACTGGTTTTAATATTAAGCTAAGTCAATGTTTACTTATTTAATTCGATATAATGCTAATTCGTATGTAAGTAATCGTATAATAGTGTAGCAGTGATCTCCCAACCCTCGGCGCCTGACGTCCCCGGCCGCAGATAATACAACGAAAACTTTACAATTTACCTGTATTTGTTACTTTTTGAGACTTTGTGGTGCCTTTAGTTGTTATCTTTTATAAACAATCTACAAATCAAAATTGTATAATGATTTTATTTCGATTAAAAATGTAAAATAATTTGATTATATAATAGCTATGTATTTAATTAAAGCCACCACAAAGCTTGTGTTTCTATAGTTTCACATAGTCGATTGTATATTTTACAATTTCATAATAATAATAATAGTGTCGGTAAGGGAAGGGCAAGGGTATCGCGCGAGGGCCGCGGGCGCCGCCTCGATTCCGTCCAACAGTAGCTAGCGGGTAAGAGACGTCCAGTGGCTACGAACACGGCTACGTCATTTGCGGGACTACTCGATACATATCATCGTAATATTAATGTGTAATTAGACTAATGCGGTTTCATAGAGACTTTATTCAGTATCCTCTTCTACTTGTGTAACGGCCGCGTGTCACGCTATACGAGCATCTGTCGTGTTTTCGTTGTCGGAACTTCCGCTTGGTGAATATTTTCGCTTGGGTGTTTGTTACTTACATGGGCGGGGAAGCGGCCGCGTGACATGGCCTGTGATAGGGTAGAGTGGGGGTGTAGCGTCGCCTTGCAACTTAGGTTAAGTGAAGCGGTAACACACAAACACCGTGCATCGGAAACATATCAATTCTGTGCCCCTTAATAAATAATTAAATACTAATCTAAGAGATACATATAATCAATCGTTCGGAGTATCAAATACATACTAAGTGTTGTTTTCGTACGTTGAACAAATAAGGTGACTAGTTCGTTTTGGGAACGCAACACGCATAGTACCCGAGTAGTGTCGCGCAATTTATTTTAACTTACCGCAATAGATTACATTTATTTTTTATTGTTATACTTAGGCTAACGTTTAATATGGCTTAACTACCAAAATATTTTTAGCGATTCGCTTCTTATTCAGTATTAAATGAACTTGTGTTTTTAACGGTGACGAGGGCTAGCGCGTCGCTAGATCTTATTTGTATATCGAGCAAATTAAACCATACAAAGTATATAGTTAGTAATTAATTGTTAGATTTGTGTGACTTGGATTATTTAAAGCTTTTAGAGCAAAGGTAAAGTGTTATTGTGGTTTAAGAAATAAAAAAAAAACATAATGACATTGTAAAAATAGTGATAAATTTAGCTTAATTATCATTATTACAACTTTTATAGATGTTCATTAATTTCTTTTCTTACTTCATGGACTATTGTGGCATTGGAGACGTCATTGTTAATTCAAATAAATTTGAGCTCATCCTCAATCGAAGTTTTCATTCCGGCATCCCTTCGAACTTACCATCTAACGAGTCTCCAAACAGAAATTCTTTGAGTCGTAGTTAGTGCTGGGAAAGGCACACCAACCGTTTTATTTGAACGTCGTCGCAACCAACTATTTCAACTTTGTTGTTTGTTTTGTCAATTCCTTGTTATTGAGACATTAGTGAAAATATATAGATGTATAGATTAGGATAAATTGAATTAGATATAATTATCTACAGTTGAGCTTTTAAAACTGCTTTGTAGATTTATTGCTTTATACGTACGTCGTCTTGTAAAACGAGTTTTTGGATATAGTAATATTGAACGAAAGAATTTGTTTTACAAGGATGGCGGTCAAACGGGCGTGAGCGCTATCAAATCTTTCTTATTTCTACTAATAATTCGTTTGTGGCAGTGTTGTATTTATGTTATAATTAGTTTTAAAGCATTATAGGGTCCAAAGATTGGGAATAAAACATATGTGACAAATCCTGTTTGTTTCTTTATCATTTTATAAGTTTAACTTTTTTTTGTTTTCATTTAATCCTCTTCTACTTTACCTAATATCCTAATACATATAAAAAATTTACAAAATTCAATTTTTTATGTATGTAATTTTTGTTACTTTATAATAATACCAGCTCTTAGCTTCAGCTCTCGATTCAGTATCCGAGAGTAATATTATTGTTAAATTTGTAAGAGTTAGTGCTTTAGGGCATACAATATTATGCAAAATACAGTAAAAGCACCGTACACGGTGTTGGGCTGGAATTCAGTTTAAGTTAGGATAAATATATAAGGATATGCGAAACAAAATATTTGCTGAATTTAATACTTGAATTGAAAACTTTTTCATCTCTCGTTTTTACTTAGAAGCTTTTATATTTTCATAACAATGTTACTACGCTCGTGACTTTTACTTCATTTTGTACAGGTGTGTTAAGCTTAAGCTAATAATTTATTATGAAGAATTTTAAATTCCATTTTTTATTTATTAGACTTTTATATTAATTAAGATTTAACATATTAAAAGGATAAATTATATGGGACACAGATAATGAGAGATATTTATTATATAAATTGATAAAAAAATACTTAGTTTGCCTGTTAGTTTTAATCAATAGAATTCTATACTGAATATAAGACAAGCATAAGCATATTTGATTTGAGTATTCTGTATTTAGATTCAAATCAATGTTTATTCAATCGCTAGACAATCCTATCCTATGTCATATATCATTCCGAATTGTGCAAACATAATGCAAATATTCAGGAAAGAACTATATTTTATATAGATATCAGGATTCTATTCCTGCATTGTGGTATAAGTTAGAAAGACGTAGTTAGAAGGGGGAAGAGCAAGACAAAAAAATCAATAATAAATATAAATTAAAATAAATTTGGCTGCTAAACTATAAGAAAACAAATAGAAATAAGTTATTATCAATTTGTAAGTATTAGCTGGCGAATAATGTAGCTGACATGCCGAGTTGCTGCGACGAGAGGAACAACTACAATAGAACGATGGAAATTGGCATCTAAACTGTATATTACTTTTATTGGAAATGAAAAGTAATATTAAATAATTTTAAATATAATTTAGAAAATAATAATTTGCTTAAATTATTGCAATTTATCTCAGGATATATATGAGTATTGCCCAACTTATTGTAATTTATCTGAGGACGATGCAAGTGCACTCCTAACACCGAACTGACCTACTGAACGATGTATTATTCATATTCAAAGTTGTTATTAACTGCACAATATAAAGTCAGTAGTTCCCATAAACATAAATTCTTAAATTCAATCTGCTCCAGCTTAGAGGCAATCCACGCCAACCAGTGTAAAGTAAAGCGTCACTACGGTCTCTGTAATTATTTAGACAATTTGAAGCTAGTGTGACCCCATTCTAAGGCCCCGAGCAAATTAGTGAAGTAACATTAATATCACATTAGCTCCAAACTTGTGCTGTTCGCGGCTAGAGCGACATTATACAGCGCAGTTTCAGACCATCTACTAATTAAATATTCACTGAATTTCTTTTATGTCTGAGATTTTAGGATTTCGTGCTGTGCTGAGTTGAAATATTGTTTTGTTGGATTTAAACTAAAAATATTAGATAATGTTTGTTTTAATAAAGGATATGGTACCATATATTAAATTTTTAAATTTTAAGTCTTTTAATATTTGAACAATGTTAAATACTTTTCGCTAAATAATTTCAAGGAGACCACAATTTATAAAGGTTAAAAGCTTGAAATATAATCTGAAATAATATCAAGGATTCATAAGTATGAAACTTTTCAAAGAAAAAGTATGTCAAGGGTTTTTACTTCAGTCGAGTACCTGAAATTCTAACGAGAGTGCCGCAACAGATCAAATGTTTGCAGCTCACGTATAACTTATAACAATATACCTACGACTGTCTAGAGCTCAATTTACTAAATTACACAAAAATACCAAGCTTTTAAATTTATACGTAGATATATCTACAAAAAATATTTTTTCGTCTTAAGTAATGAGTTCTGTTCGTACTCTTTATATGTATATAGCAGATGGGAGAGCTTAAAGAGTAACAATGAAAGGCGTGCCACGACACGCTAGGAACTGTTATGCCTCCCCTGAGAGCAAACTTTAAAGGACTTTGTCTACTCCGCAAATTGCCTAGACTCTATTCGGCCACTCGTTAAAACTGGCTCAGTGCGTACATTCTACTTTAATTAAAGTTTATCCAGAACGGCCTAATTAGTAAATCTAGAATACTTAATTTTTCATTTCATTTTTGTTAAAGTTTACTACCATATCTATATTCATATATGTACTCGTATGTGTAAAAGCACTGCTAATGATGCTGTCTTTTTGATGGTCTCAAACGAAGATGAATAAAAAGTATTCAAAGAAATTTCAATATAAAAGAACAATCGTCTTTGGAATATAATGAGAAAACCTGGAGACAAATTGGTTCGTTCTTCACTTTCCGCCCGTTGCGTGTTAGATGTCTTAAATAACGCCGCACTTTGTCACATTGAAAATACAATATATATGGGGTATGTGTTAGATTTGAAACCAAAACCATTTCATGTCTGTTCTAGTATTTATTCCTCTAAAAATATTTACTATAGTTAATTAAATATTGATGAATGAGCAACCAGACTTTTGTCAATGTTTTATAAATTTTATTAGAAAGCCAAGTTCCGCTTTTAAGGGAAATGTCTGAAATCTTTTGCTCTCAAAATTCTATGCATTCAAAAACTCCACCATGAATAGCCTTTGCTAAAAAACAGAACCCAAACCAACTTCTCGTTGTGGTTTTCTTATCTTTCAAATCAAAGCCCGGTTCAACTCGCTTGTTTAGTTTTAAACAACTTGTTTGGATAACGATTTTCTAGAGATTATAAACAATTTTACTACGTTTATATTAAAATGCTCTACATTATGTTAGATTAATATAAAAATCATACAAAAAAAAACAAAGATCACACTGAAATTGGATTATTTTAAACACTAACCTACAATTACCAAACTAATAATATAAAAATAGAAAAAATAAAAGTCAACAAGAAACCACAAGAGTAAATAAAATGAGAAAAACAACATGAAAAATACTTACACTTTTACTAAAAATAGAATACATACGAAAGAATACTTTATATCATGACCTGGATTATTTACACAGCTAAAATATAATACGTAGACCGCAAATAGAACGTCGATCCAACTAAATCGTATATGACTTTGGACGCTTCGACATGTGACAGACGTATTCCAGATGTTCCACAAATTGAGCCCACATCAAAGACGATGTACTTACCGCGATATATTATTCTAGGAAAAATTGTATCTGAAAACTCTGTTACGAAAATATTTTCAGATTTATAAAGCGAATGATAGTAGCAGCAAAGGCCGAGAGATATCGAAATACATATATGTTTGTATTTCATATAAATGAAACCGAGTGTTTCTTTAATCTTTTTATTGTAAGCTATTGTGTATTAAATATTATATAGGATATGATTATTGGTTCCATTTCCACTTTGTGAATTTTTTTCTCGCTTCACGCTTTATCCCGGACTCAGCAGGATAAACAGAGGGAACCTAGTCTTAAGATACTTCATTCCCCATTTCCCGCCTAATTCTAGGGGCATTGTATGTTGAGTGGCGGAATTCAATACCGCGCTTTGACTCGGCACCAGAATGAAGGGATTAATGGTGGCATACTACAACCCTGAAATTAGTACAGAACCCATATCAGGTAAGTCCGACTCACACTTGACTGGTTTTTGAAAATATATTTGCTAAAATAAGCTAACATCAATCATTATTAAGAATATATAACCATATCCGGTAACCTAAATTAATAATATCACAACCATCAAGCAACATTTACGTCTCATTCAAAATTTAATGTTCATGTTGTCTAACCGCAATTCACTTCGATCGCAGCGATGGCGGGTTACACCTGTAGTGTGTAGTACAATGATTTTCAATCGTTGAAAATGTTGGTTAAGATAATAATTCGCGCTCATTGTTCGCAAATGTACGCTACAATAATGATTACCACGCACGCACTTATAAAGTTTGTACGATTGCAGGTAATAACGCAATATATGTATATTTAAATAATTGCTTTATAAATTACATGTACTCGTATTTCATTTATTATATGTTGTGATACCTACACATAAAGAAAATGTTTTATTTTTAAACTGCTAGTTTCAATACAACAGATCCACAAATTTATATTTAAAACTTAGGAACATTATAGTATCATTTAAAAAAGTCGCAATACTCAAAGATACATGACATACAAGTAACAGTCAGCTTTTAGAAGCAAGCACAGATGAGGTAGAAGCTCTGATGGAACGCCATGTTTTTAATTAAAATGAAAAATAGAATGAGATCAACAAACGAGTACACGAGTGCCGCAGATAAAATATGAGGAGAGGATACATCAAATGCGACCGCAGTGCTGTCGGACATCATTCACGAAGTTTAGATGTAAAAGTTTGAAAGCAAACATATTTAACACGGAGTTTCCTGTCCCGAAATCAAATTAAACTTGTATGCGTCGCAATGGACTATATTAATAACGGGCTTGTGGAAAACTGGCGCAGACGGAAAACTGGCGCAGACATTGTACATGCGTATCGTAAAAATGGAAATCATATTGAATATTTCATATTCTTTTTATCTCGTGAGGGCGTGAAACATTAATAAATCTTATATTCAAATCGTAAATAGACGCACAAAAACTTTAAATTAGAGATGTTAAACGTTTCAACTTTGAATGTTAAGAATTTTTGTATAAACAATCCAACAGCGTTGAACTACTGACACCATTTCTGTATTCACTACGGCTAGCGTCGTTTCTTTAAAATTTTCTAGAGTAATTAGTTACTAGTTGACATTTTTTCCCTTTTTTCATGGTGTTATTCATGAAGTTATAATAAAAAAATAAATATTTTTCATGTCTTTTATGAGAATAATTTGTATAGCCAGTGCAATTATTTTTAGCGTATTCAAAATTATTAAGGATACGAAATAGGTATATGTTTTTTTCTCTATATTAACATACATAATAAATGAATTAAAACGATATAATTAAATAAATTTATTTATTAATATATTTTTGAATATTCAACAAGTGATAGCACATTGTGTACCGTAATTCCTCGTTAGCCCAAATAGCATACATTGACGCATTAAATGGGGTATTAATGTGCTATTCTGTAATGAGTGACATATCACGTGTGTCATAATAAAATATCAAACGCTCGAAATATAATATTTTTTGTAAGAGTTGTACCTATATATTTTATTTTAAAGAACATAAAGTATAACGTTATGTTTGTATGTTTTTAGGGTTCCGTGCTTCGAAAGGTGAAAAACCTACGTTCCATACGTTCCGAAGAACCGTGGAACCGTACGTGTTAATCCGTTTCCATTAAGATACTTCCCTTTCCTACTTATCGCCGGGTTTTGGAGGCATTGCGTGATGAGTGGCGGAACTCAACGCCGCGCTTTGTCTCGTTACCAGAGCGAGGAAAGGAAAATACACAATATTTCAGTTCTTTCAATGGGAATCGACACCACAGCTTATCACTTTGTGCCAAATTTCATAAATGTAGATCCGCGGGAACTATTTTATATAGGTTTTGATTAGTAGGTACTCTAATCTTTTAATTGCGTTGATTTGGAAACTTGATTTTATCTGTGTCTCAGACAGACAACAAACTAATCCTATAAGAGTTCCTTTTTTTTCCTTAAGAAGTACGGAATCCTAAAAAGAGAAACAAAATATCAAATATACACGTTCACACATTACACACCTACCTATATGAAGAACATGTAATCACCAGTACTAAGCCGTCTCCTAATAGATTAACGCGTAGTTCTAAAACCGTCCGTAACGTCTACGCAACACCTACTTACTCGACGCACTCGTAAAGCTTTCCGAATGTCGGCCGACTCAATTACGTCACTAATTGCATACTAATCCTCGCACTGAGCTCTCGACTACACTCGCACCTTTTGTGATTTGCGACTTGAGAATGGCAATCAACTGTAACTTTTCTAACTTGGCTACTTTTTCCAAATTATTTTCTTTTAGCTGTAGAATGTAAAATCTGAAAAGAAATTGTGTATCACCTAAACATTATACGGACTTGCCCATCCAAGCTTCCGTACCAATGTGAGGATTATAGGTCAACGGGAAGAGTAACGGTAAGTTAACAAACTTAATTTTGCGGGCTTATGGTCTCATTTTGTATTCAATCAATTACAAATATAAGCTTGTAATATTTTTCCTATAAAACACCTATACATTTTCACTTTTCAGATGTTTTCATAACTGTGCTCCTGTCCACGGGAAGTACCCTATAGGTTTGTTTCTTTTCTGTGGTTCATGGGATTATAGACCTGAATGTGTGATATTAATTTCAACTTGTTACCTCCACGCGATCTTGATATATGAATGGTCTTGATAGACGGACAGACGGACAACATAGAGATCCTATAAATGTCCCTTTTTTACTTTTGAGGTATGGAATCCTAAAAATGAGATGAAACAAATATAATATTGCACCTAAAACATATACCTACTAAATGAAAATTGTAATATTACCTTATATTTATCAATTATACTATAAGATACAGAAGTCTTTCCAAATATCTATCTATATAAGGCAAACTACTCGACCTGGCCGTCATAAAACTTAGCGAACGGTCCGACCCAATTACGCTACTAATTACATGCTAACCTCCACAAGTTCACACTAAACACTCAGCCACATCCGTACCTTTTTGTGATTGCTTCTTGAGAACACTGTACTACGGACATTTTTTGGTTGTCTTCTGACACTATCTTAGAAATAAAAAATAATATATCTATTTAATTGTGACGGAACTGAACCTCGCGCTTTATTTACCGGAGTGGGAAAAATAAATAATTTCATTACTATAACCTTAATATGGCTTTCCTCTTTCCAGGCCAGTGGTGGCAGAGTGACAGTGGCACAAGTGTGTTACTGTAAACGCGACTGGTCCTAGGTTTGATCCCCACGGGAGGAAATGAAATATTTGTTTAAATTAATATTCTTATTCCTTTACTCTGGTGTGATAGAAAACGCCACGTGGTTCCGCCACTCAACACGGAATGCCTCCAGATTTTGTCGGAAAATGAGGAACGGAGTGTCTTAACAATAGGTTTCCTCTTCTTGCTTTGCTGTGGGTGAGATACAACGTGAAGCTATATATAATATCAATATTATATATTATAATATCAATATTATTTTATGTGACAGACGTCTATCACATTAAATAACTTTTGATAAGGCGACATTTTATTATTTCCTGTAGTTCTACAGTTTACCTGAACTATTATGGTTCTTAATCTAATGTTTAATCATACTAAAAAAAATCAGCTTCATGCTGTATCCCGCATACAGCAGGGTAGGCGGAGGGAACCTAGTGTTAACACTAGGCATACTCCGTTCCCCACTTTCGTTTAATCATACTATAAAATACAAACATAAAATACATATAAAAGGTTCCCTCAGAGAACGTTATAATTTAAATATATAGGTGCCGCCCTCAACACAGTAAGATGCAACTATAAATAACAATATCTCACCAAGATGCCAAGTAAATTGGTATTCGTTATAAAGTTTGCGGAGCATTTCATTACAGTGATTAATAGGTATACTTAGACAATACGGCGTCTGGCGGCGGACAAATCAAGTGAGGGCAAAAAATAAAAGTGGAAAAAGGAAGGAAGCGGTCGAAAAGCAAAGTTAACTGAAAAGTAAACTGAATTTTGTTTACATGTTTGGACGGTCCTCAAATTGTGAAGCAAGCAAGCCGCCGAGCCGGGATGTTTTAATTGAATTTGTATTGAAAAACACTTAACTCGACTTTTTGAATGAATTCAATTGATAAATTCTGTATGCACGCGAATGGGACATTGCTAACTCTACTTTTAATTGTATAAATATAGACAAATTATTTAAATTGTAGCTTTTTCGTAATTTATTTATATTTTGATCTATATAGGTACATGTTTATAACAACACATTGTGTTTTTTACTATTATTAATCGATCTATGTGTGAATATGATAAAATTACTTTAAAAACTATCCGTATTCACTATTACAATCTGACTACATCAATGCAAATGCAAAACCCATAATGCACCTCATACATACATAAATATAGTATGCTGAAGTTGTTCCGTCTTAAAAAAAAGTGTAATGACGTCCAGAATATCAGTGGCCAATAATTAGTTACAATATAAATTTTATGATGGTCGTATAATCCAAGTAAAAAGCCAAGCCATGTTTGACTATAATATGGCCGTTTTTGTATAAATAAATATCAATGAAATTGGCTAATTTAAAATATTAAGTATATAAATATCAAATTAATAGGATGGCATATATTTTACTTCTCATTACTATTTTTAAGATGCCGCATGCAAACGAGTGGAGAGACTGCTTGTGTCATATGAAATGATATTATTTTACTCCTTTAAGGACGAATATTTATAAATATAGGAACTGTTCTATATACAAATCGATAGGTGTCTCCAAGGAGTGAAAGAAAGAGACATGGGAGTAAAAGTAGGTGACCTGAAGGTAAATAATTTGCCTCTTACTAAGATAATGCAGTACCTACTCATTGCATCATCAGAATGCAGGCATTGATGACATTAACTATAAATCTGTAGTATGAGAAATAATAATAATAATAAAAAGAAAAAAAAATAAGAATATACTAAAAGATATTAATCAAACACTTCAAGCGACATTTACTATTTAATATTTTTATAGAACAAATAAAACTAGTCTAGTCACGTCAAAACTAGTGGATTTTAGAAGTTGAATTTATAATACATAAAAATTAAATCATGTTAATCATGTCATATGAAGAAAAGGCACTAGTTTTGAGCAAATTTCCCATGGGAGCACTTTTCTGGGACGTTAGGACGTAAGGTAAGCTAAATATTAAGTGGAGTATCTACTAAATAAATATTTAAGTAGCTCACTGACTGATACTGAGACATTATTTTGTTTAAGATAGTGGACCTATATTTATTGAATAGAAAATTCTTGAAATGTTTTGATTAAATTCAATTAAATTAAAATTTAAGTATAAATTTACAAAGTATTCTACAACATATAACATATATATACATATAACATTACGTACTTGTATAAAATTGCAGCTGATGCTGAAACATAAACAACAGAAAAGCAGTAACTACAGTACAAAAGGCATTAAATGAACAATGTTTAGAGGTGGCTTACGCCGATAATCCTCTTACAGCTAAAGGTTACAAATGGCTCGTACTTCTGATTATATGGCACTGACTAAAATATCTATCATACGATATTTATGTTTGTTTGTTGACTAGTTTACTAATACACTAGAAGATTAAATATGACATATTTTATGTCATACTTTTTTTCTTTTGGGAGACTGTAGGGAGAAGGAACCTAGTTTTAAGAGTAAAGACAATCCGCTCCCCACTTTCCGCCGAATTCTGGAAGCATAGAACTCCGGACTCCGATAGAATAGTAATAATAGGACATAGGACTCCGGATAGAATAAAAGAAAATATTAAATATTTTATTTACTCGAGTGAGAATCGTACCCACTACCTGTCGCGGTCACAGTCACATTATGTGCTCCTGCGCCATGACTTACTTCAAAGTCTGTAGTAATTAATAATTTATGGATATAAAGCACTGGTAATTGTCTACTGCGAATTGGTAATCTTCATCTCACATACATGTTACATACTTTAATTTTACGGACTTAGTTAATATAATAATTGATTGATTGACTGATTTAGTATATATTCTGGGAGGAGTATGAATATTATGAATATTCGAATTATCAATATTATATCGATATTATTGAAATACAGCATAAATTGTTGGTGTTTATTATTTTCATATATTCTTACATTTGTGTAAGACAGCCAGGTTGACAGGATAAACACTTTATTGTACATTACTATTTTGTATAAGTTAACTTGAGATAAAAAGGGTCTCATACAAATAAATACGTAGGTTACGTAGTACTTTTAAAGTCAGTTATATTTAAACTATGAACAAAGAATTTATGAGTAATTAACTAAAGCCTAATGTACTAAAAAGGTCGACTAATTACTAAAAGTAAAAAGTAATTACGAACTAGTGAGTGCCGCTCCTCTGCCAACTGCCCATTGTCCAGTTCTATACTACAATACGTACACACAGATCAAAGAATTTTATATATACATACATAACTAATAATTATATACTTAAGTTGATATTTTATTTTTTATCCAATTTATTTCATAAAAATAGGTATATTCCATTTAGTTTATTGCTCTAATACCGATATATTCCGAGATGTCGTTTCGCGGCGACGACGTTTGTGACATGTCTGAATAAACACGATTTATAAAGTTCAAATTACATTTATAGGAATATTTATTTACTTATACGATTTTGAGATCAAATTATGTATAATATAAGGTTCTTAAGTTTCTTTACATCGTAAGTAAGGTCTAAGATTTCTTTACGTAGAGGGAAACAGAAGGAACAGATTTAGCAACGAATATTGCTAAATCTATTCTTGCCTTGACTTCCCAGTAAAATGAGGGTTATTAATTTATTAATGTTTTTTGAAATTTATCAAAAAGCAAATAACTTATTAATTTTACATTTTAAAATCGTAGCACTTGGCTACGCGGTTGCTACAGACTCGGGGAAAAGCGATTGTCAAACTTATAAAATATAAATAATTTGTCACAGATTTTATTGTGATACGCCACAGTATTGTTAACTTGTTGCCTATTTAAAGACAGATTGTCTTTAAGTAAGTAAAAAATACCTTTTTTAGGCAAACCAAGGGAAGTACAGAAATTATGTGAATAATAATAAACATACAATGAATTTACGTTTAAGATTACAGACCAAAAAAAATATAAACACTAGCTAGCACTAAGTAGCAATAACAGGCTAAAGTGATGAAAAATATATGAAAATATCTTGTAAGTTTTCGCACAGCATAAATAATATAAACGCTACCCAGTTACCTACCCGCTGCCGACTAAACATTAATTTTGCCAGTTTAATTTCCTGCTAAGAGTGTCGCTAAAAGTTCATTTTACTTTTAAATAAATTAATGTAAGCAACACTACCTTTGGTTTTTACCCTTCTTAAAAAGAGGCATTCAGATGAGAGAAACGGTGTAGGATTTTTTTTATCAGTTTTACGCTGTATTCCGCTTACAGTACTAGTGGTAAGACACTCCGTTCCCCACTTTCCATCGATTTTTTTGAGGATTGTGTGTTGAGTGGAAAAACTCAACGCCGGGCTTTTGCAAAAGCGAAGAAATGAAAATATTAATAAATAATAATTCATTGTCTCGAGTGGGGATCGAATCCACAACCGACGCGTTACAATCACAACCTTGCCTTCAGAATTTCATTTTGCCTTGGACTTCAGAATGAATTAAAAATTTAATTTGTTTGCTACTTTTATAATTTCATATTATTATAACATAAGAATATACTGAAACCAGACAAACGTTTATATGTAAATAGTGTTACGAGATCTAAGTACTAAGCATTGCAAGGACGTGCTTTCAGGATTGTAGCACGGCTCGGTCCTTGGATTCACTTCTAGTGGTACATACTCTACAATTTTGATGTAACCAACATACATTACTACTGCATACGAGTACGTTTGGCTGACACCGCCTTTGTCATGATCTAGAATGTAATATAGGGACAGATGGTTGGTTTGTTTATAAATTAACGTCATACAGATATTTTTCAGAACATAACTGCTAAATACGTTTAATCGATATTATTAGATTTAAGATTCTTTTTCTTTTTATACTCTATAAATATCATTAGTTACAGCGAAAATATAATATATGGAAACGCCACAAGGTGAACGTGGTGTAAACGATACCATTAAGTTTGTCTATAATGTAAAATTATTGCTCTATATTCTCCAAATTAAAATTCCGAGTAAATTACTAAATAGTTGAAAAATCTCTAATCACCTTTAACAAGAAAACAATAAAACTAGAGCTTTGTAACTCCAATTAAAAATTTAGAGTAAATAAATAAATACTTAGTAGAAAAATCTTTAAGCATCCTTAGCTAGAAAATTGGAACTTTGTTTTTTCTTTCGTTTCATTAAATTGTATAAATACCAAAAATACAATACATGAAAACGCCAAAAGGAAATAAGCGATTACAGAAAGCTGTTTTAAAGCAAAGCCAACTGAGGAGTAAACTATTTTGTTTACTTGTTTAGACAGTCCGTGCATTGTGAAGCGCAGCGCCGAATTGGGATGTTTTCATACATTAAACACTTACAGTAAGCGGTGCATTTACGTAGTTTCCACATCAGATAACACGACAGAAACTCTCAACGAAAATATGAAACTGAACTTGTGAAGGAAATTCAGAAATATAGTTGTATTCTAAACGTATTATTACGTGAATTGAGAAAGGAAAAGATACAGCAAAGTTCAAGATTCTTAAAGCAGCCGGCGTCGGGGTGAAATGTGGTGGAATACACATACGAATAGCAAGTAGCGGCGTACAACACGGGCCCGCGTGTAATGGGGGGCGTGACGTCACGTACGGACACAGTTCACCGCCGCGCCGTCGTACGCTGAATCGCAGAACACACTATACTAAATGATTCTTCTCAATTTTGAGAAATAAATTTCAAAGAATAAAAAAAATAATTTTATGAAACGTTTGTGTTGATTTTATAATATTCTTTTAATGATAACATGTTTATTTCAAAGTAGTCTTAATAAAACTTGTTTGTCTAGAACCACTCAATATGGAATGTCTCGAAAATTTTACATAAAGTGGGAAATTCTGTGTCATAACATTAGTTCCTTTCTGTTCCGTTCCTTCTGTCTACGAGTATATACTGCTATAACCAGAATAACGCGTGGAGTTGCTTGGTTACTTGTTTACTTAAATAAAGTGATTATACAAACAACCATTTTTAAAATGTATTTAAATGTTAATTTATTTATATAAAAAAGCTGAAAACAATGAAAATAACACAGTATGTAGTCGAAATGTTGAGTTTATCATTGAATTGAAATTTGAGCTTTCAATTCATATGAGTACATATTCATTTGATCAATTGTTACTTTATTATACAAATAAATATCTTTTACAATAAAAGTTATGAGATCGGTATCGACACAGTGAATACAACTAAATATTTCAAAATGTTTGCACAAAAGAGTAGAATTGTATACACTTTAATACAAGAGTATATAAAATTTCGTTTAGAATATATTATAGAGTACTTTGTAAAAAATTATGTATTTTTTTTAAGTTTGCGTGCGAATGAACGTCTATTTACTGCCTATAAAAGCTAATTGCGAGGCCTTGGAGAATGCTTGAATTTTAGTTTGAAAGGTAGAATTTTTCATTAAAGAATTCCTATATTTGTTTATTTTAATAAAATATTCGCTATAACATAAGCCAGCTAGCCAGTAAATATAATTTATTTGATCCCATCTGTAGCAGGGTAGACTGAAAGAGCCTAGTGTGAACTCTCCGCTCTTTATTTTGCGCCTATTTCTTGAGGAATTGCATGTTGAGTGGCGGAACTCAATGCCGCGCTTTGCCTCGACACCAGAACGAAAAAATAAAAATATTAATTATTTCTCGAGTAGGAATCGAACCCATACCCTGTCGTTTACAGTCACACGCTTATGTGCATCTCGACAGGCTTCAATTTATTGAATTGATTTTCAAATGAATCTGTTCCTCTCATTTCAGTTACGTTAAGCTAGAGGGCAATAACTAGTTAGTTAATAACAGAATAACAATGGAATTTCAAGCAGCTAACTATTCGTAGCCATTGTTTTCGTTCTCTACAGTACCTCGTAGCAGCTGCTAGTACGTGGCTCCAGGTTCGCTGTAGTACTTTCATCATATACACAAAAGAATGTACTTATAAAGTGTAACAATAGAAAACGGTACAGACCAAATAAAGTTTTTTAAGGAGGCCAATCGTGGCGTAGCGTAGGGGCATAAGCGTGTGCCTGTAAACGCGACAGGATGTGGGTTCAATCTCCATTCGTGGAAATTAAATATTTACTATCTTCATTTCCTCGCTCTGATACCAGCAAAGTAGCAGAGTGAATGAAGTAAAGTGTGGCTGTAACAATGTATCTAAACGAGTGTAAAGACTCTCTCGTCGCCATTTTAAACCCTAATTGGAGATATTGCCTGCTAGCGGCGAAAAATAATTTAATAAATAATCGTGTGAGTTGCACCACGAAAGCAAGAATAAAAATGCATGATATTATTCAAAATTTTTTAATATATTTGTAAGAAAATTTCTCCCGACGCAAAAAATCAAAAGGTTTACATGTAGAGTCACCCAATTTGCATCAGTGTTTATTTCTATACGGACACATACTAACTCAATGTTGACGGTGCCGTGAGTGAGCACTGCCAACAATGACCGTACATTATTCATGAGACCACGTGTGGCCCGCCTAGTTGGTGTCCCTCGGAAGCAATAAGGCTAATAATATATTATTTTAAAAATATTTAACGTCTCTCTCTCTCTCTCTCTGTCATTTAAATTCAAAATGTATAAAAATATTATTTGTCTGCCTAAAATCTGAGATAATAAAGTCAACATAGGTGTCTTGCTAATGCAATATATTGACATGGTTGTAACAGCCTCTAAAGTTAATAAATACATAAATCATCGTTTCATTATAAAATATCTATTCATTGAACAATAATGTTTAATAAAAAAATTTTACTAAAATGTAATAAATATTTTTATGAAGTCACCTCAGGGAAGAACGGTTAATAATTTTTCATTATTTTTATTTACCCGTGTTTGATTGAATAAAGTACGCTCCGACACGCAATGTTTAAATAAATGGAAAAATGTATAGAAAATGGAACAAAATGCAAATATATTTATTTACCAGCAAACTCTGTCTTTTAAAACTTAATAAAATTGAAAACAAAATCAACATTATCATTGTACTATATATTGTACCAGAAGTTTAGAAATTTAACTCATACAAAACATGTTAGAATAATAAATGAATAGGTATACAATACAAGTAAATTTGTATTTTGTATTTATTAACTTTATCTACAAAATTGTATAATTACAGCTATACTTTTAAAGTAAATAAATAAATACTTGAAAAATCTCCTAGCATCCAGAAAAAACAAGAACTACTTTTAATAAGTACCAACATATTTACTATGAAAAATAATATAACAATATTAATAGTAAAAAGCTTAACCGATATTATTTACACGAAAAAGTTCATTCGATTTATCAAAATGCAGTTGAACACACGAAAAGAACATTGGGCTTGATACAGTAGGAAAACTAAAAAGAAAAGCCGAAGCATCGATAAGAGGAAGTGGTCTGAAAACAAAGTTAACTGAAAAGTAAACAATTCAGTTTACATGTTTCACCACACTTGTAAGAAAGGTAATAATGCTAATGGTAAAAATGAAATTATACTTTATGTTATAAAATTAGAGGCCGTCGTGACGCAGCGGTACAAGGGTGCGACTGTAACGCGACGGTTGTGGGTTCAATCTCCACTCGAGGAAAGTGAAAAATTTATTTACGTTTATATTTCCATTTCTTCGCTCTGGAGCCGGCAAAGCACGGCGTTGACTTCTGCCACTCAACACGAAATGCTTCAAGAATTCGACGGAAAGTGAGGACCAAAAGTGTCTTTACGGTAACGGAGTGTTTTAACATTAAGTTCCCAGGTTCCCCTCTGCCTAAAGCGTGAAGTTATAAAAATAAAATAAAACTATTCACAAAATAATAAATACCGTTATTAAAAACATCCCCTAAACGTTAAATACGTACAATTCCAATAAATACATCGGCTTTATAAAATCGATAGGCAAAATGTGGCTTTCGGTCCTAGCAGTTACATTTTACGACGGTAATTAGACGGCTGATTGCGGACTACGTTTTAGTATAACTTTAAAAAGGTTAGTATAACTGATTTTCAATACCTATTCAGTATATAAATTAAATATAACATATTTCCATTTTAATTAAATTTTATAGTGTCGTGCGCCAGCGGCGTAGCGTTTGACTATAAGCGAGACGGTCGTTGGCTCAATTCCTACTCGAGAAAATGAAATATTTAATATATTTATTTCTTCTCTTATCCTTCTCTTGCGTTAAGTTCCTCTAGTCAATACGCAATGCTTCCAGAATTCAATTTTCAGGATTAAGAAAATAGGTATTTTGGAGTGTCTTAACACTAGGTTCACTGATTCTCTTTGCCTATCCTGCTTGTGGGGAATACAGTGTGAAGCTGAAAAAAAGAAGCGAAGAAATGCAATAGCTTGTTTGCTTTGCCTTATACTGATGCATGAAGCTACATGCATTAAGCCATATAAATGTATAATATTAACACAATTCAAGACCATAAAGTCTATTAAAGAACCACTTGTAGCTTGACCGCAGGTGGTCTAGTTGACCCTCCTTGATTATGTAACAGTATAGTACATAAATTGTGGTTAGATCGACCGCAAACGCATGTACTTAGTGCATGCATACACGACATACATACGTGCAGTGTGTATTCATATATATTCTATAGATAGAAAATTGTTTTGTTTGAAATGCTACACTTTTTAATACAAATTTGTGAATTTTAGGCATTTTAATATACAGTTTAAATCCTCGTATGGCTATATATGTCTAGTATTATGTCTTCAAATATGAATATTTTATTTAAATATTTTATTGGTATTTAAAGAAACTTCTAAACAATGGTAGAATGAATGATAAGTGAAGTATTGTTTTCACTTTAGACTGGTCGTAGCAGCTGCTACGCGGCCACAGTTCTGCTACGTAGCGTTTACGAGAAACCCGATGTTTACAGTTGAGCGTACAAAAATAGCGCCCTTTCAAACCTTTGCTTTTGATACTAACATTTCTAAGAAAATATGAGATTTTTCTACGGTTTTTATACTGGAAAAAGAAAATATATTTAACCTTAAATTATTCTATTTATATTACTGAACGTAAATAAGGACAATATTAAATATTTTAATATTTTTTTTCAGCTTCAAGCTGTATTCCGCACACAGCAGGGTAGGCAGAGGGAACCTTGTGTTAAAAAACTTCATAGCTTCATAATGGAAATATAAATTTTAAATAAATTATTTTCCTCATTTCTTCGAGTGGGGATCGAACCCAAAACAAGTTGCGTTTACAGTCACACTTTGTACCCTGCCCCACGTCTAGCCTTATTAAATATTTTAATACTAAGTAGTTTAATATTAATCTTCGTACTACTTTATTTTCTGTTATTCTTTATTTATTGTAATTAACAATATACAACAAACCTTTTTTAATTACGACTAATAGAAATGTTTGTCTTCTTAATGAAGCTGGTAATAAGATGCACTTCAAAAAGGAAGTAAAGAAATATATTATGCGCAAAATGTATTTTTTTGTACCCTTGCGACTATCGTTTTAGCATGCACAAGTAGAGAAATAACTATTGTTATTATTATTATATACATATTTTATCATATTATATCAATATTAAACAATATTTTAAACTTTCTTTAAGTGGGATTCAAACTTAGTTAAGCTGTCCCATCCCATCAATCGATGCCAATGTTATAAAATAAAAAAAATAATATTGGAATAATAAATGGAAAACTGGAATAAGCCATCGCGGAGTCCAGTATTATGTCGCTATTAAAGCAGTTTAATTTGATACAATCACGGATTAACTTAATGTTGTGGACAACTCGATTGCTGGCAACACTGGCATACATAATTCATGAGCATGTAACCTGCGTGGAGGCTGACCGGCCGACCGGCCTGCTTCCAGCTGATAAAATATGGCCCGGCTACGTCATAACACCGGTGACAGTCACGAGCTGACAAGAGGTGGTTCACTAATTTTGATTAAATGTGCAATGTCGATAATATATATGTACACAATTTCGCAAATAACTAGTAAAATGCATATGAAAAAAAAAAATTTAAAATAGAAGCAATCGAAAAATACAGTTATTGTCATTTCTACTTTGATATAATTTCATATTAATTATTTATTTATATTTTTTTATATAAAAAGTGTTTAACATTTGTGAACTATATTTTAGATCTAAACAAATATGTTTGCACAAAGAAACAAAAACAAAGGCTATACTCTCTAATTAGTAGTGACAAAAATATTCGTATATACGAACGATGCACCAGTCATAACAATACAAATGCAGATACGAGTGTGTAGGTGGCCTCGTAAAACAAAATGAATGGCGCCTTTATAACATATTGTCCTAACGTGAATCCGGACATGGGCTCGACTCAGAATAACGGCTGGCCCAGGCCTGTAGCTACCAATCAAATTACTACTAAAATGGTAATAATGTGTTGAATGTGCACGTTTTTTTTAATAAATTGCATTTTCGTTTATGCATTTTTTTATTAGTTTCACGCATTGTCCTGCTAATATATAGCAAGGTAGATAAAGGTAACCAAAAGCTAAGTGAGAAGCACTCCATTTTCAAATTTCCGAAATATTGCATTGCTATTCATTTTCTTACCAGAACGAGGAGAATGAAAGAAGACCATTTCCCGGAGTGGTAATCGAACTCCTTCACTGTATCGTTAACCTTCGCGTTGATAGCGGAGTCAATTTTATTAGTTTACATTTAATAAAATAAAATAAAATCAGTATAATTAACTAAAAAACAGCCTGAACTTAAACTATTTTAAAGAAAAACATAACTTGGCTATCCTTCCTACTGTTTTATCATAATAACGAGAAAAGAATTAGAACCTGGGGCGCAAAACGATCGTACGAACAGGACGTCTCCCCCTAGATTAAGAAAAAAAATAAAAACAATGTAACAACAGCATCAATAACTCTAAGCCAATTATGTCATAGATTAAACAGAAATAATTTCACTGAAACTGAACGACTAGTACTATTATGTACTGCTTAAATTAAGCTTAAGCTCTTCAACCTACATTGTTCCATTGTTATGTGCTCGAACTATGTTTCACATTCAAAAACTTTTGATCCAACTTTCATTACTGATATCGATAGTTGGATGATTTTAAAATATTTGTATTGTGCAATTTGACCTTAAAAATTGTTTTCGTTAAGTCTTAGCTGTTGTATTAAAAAAAATATTTACTGTGAGTGTTCAACACGGTGCGATTTCCACTAGAGGGAAGGAAATATTTAATATTTTAATTTCCGCTTGGGTGTCCAGAGCAAGCGCGGTGTTGAGTTCCGCTACTCAACACGCAATGCCTCCAGAATTCAGCGACACTGAGCTGAGCGGAGTGTCCTTACACTAGGCTCCCTGGTCTACCCTGCTACACGTGGGATACAGTTTAAAGCCCAAGAAAGGCCATTACTGCAGTAATATCATAGTAACATATTACACTAGAAGCAAATATTAGCGTTATCGATAAAACTATCATTACTGTATGTCTAAAAATTAGGGCGGCAAGAGTAGTCATTGAGAAATTCTATTCTACAGGAAAAAATATGAAAAATGTGCCATTCTAAAAGCCATCACGATTTTGAAAGCCACCTCTGGATCAACCAGTTTCCATTTAACTATAATATTATGCGGTTTATAAATGAAATTTCATTTATAAAGTAAAAAATATTATTAAATTTTTAGCATTAAATATTTTTTAATTTAAAATCATGCAGTATCGAAGCGAAAACTTACGTTTGAGAGGTATTAGGGTCATAATCAGAAAAGTGGACATTTTCGAATTCGTAACGTAACTGATAAGTAACAATACTGATAATGTTTGTTACGAAACTGATGTTATAAGGCATTATACACAACAAAATAAGAATATTATATGAATAAAACTATTGGTTTTTTTTATTTAATGAGACACAAATTAAAATTTTAAAGATTCAATCGTTGAATTAACAGATTATAAATGTAAGAAAACATAACAAAGTGACAATATTAACTATATAATAATGCTAGTTCGTAATAAACTTATATTTCTAGTTAGAGATCACAAAGTTAATGATAAAATTATTAATATTTTAAAGCGGGTTTCACTTTAAAATATATCAAAATTTGAGTCGTTATCACGGGAATTAAGTTGAATTCTTTGTAAGTGTTTATTTCGCATATCTTCATTAATAGGATTGGTCTGTTTAAGACGTTCTCTATATCTTTTTTGACATAGGAGTCATGACGCTTACTGAAAATAAAAAAATAGTTATCAATAGGTATTTAATAATATTTCATGTATATTGTCTAGAACCTATTTGTTTTTAAATAAAAGCCTCACCCGCTTGAGCTACATATTTATTAATGCACTATCTCCAGAGAAAAAAAAAATTACAAAATCACAACTAATTTCAGGAAGAATAAAAAATTTTTTTTAACTAAATCGGTTAAGCCGTTCTGAGATAAGCGTGCACAAACACATTAAACAAACAAGCAAACAGACAAAAAACTTAAAAATCATTATTTTTGGTTACTTCACGTTATCAAAAGTCACTAATTATTTTTTTCATATGCCAGCATTTTTTTTTATATACATAATCTTCCGATAGTAACGTAATTATGAACTAGGCTTCATATTTTCTCAGTTTCGTTACGTAACGAAATATAACAAAATTGAGAATAAAATCTGAGAAATTCTAACCTTTTTAAATATTTGCTCATAAGCCACGTGTTGCATGTGCAAGCACTGAAGTTCTTTTTTGAGATTTTGTAAAAAGACGCAAATAACATAAACAAGAAAACGAAATTATAGAATACTTACCAAAATAAAAGCCGTTTATAACCCTGAGATGTAATTTCACGCATTCCCTCTAAAACATTTGAACCCCTCAACTGCTGCGAGAACACTACTGGTTGTAGCTACGACAGCATTGACTTTAAGAATTATGGTGCCACAATAAAAAATAATATTAAATATCATTCAAAATAATTGCGTTCATAATTTAATTGTACGTTACTAGCCCTGAGTAACAAAAAGACAATATTTTGGGACAAATTTACTTAACTTATATATATTATTTACTAAATTATGTATCAATAAAAGTAGTTCTATTTAATATTATGCATAATGTAAAGTAATATAAACATATCTGAAATCAAATAAAACCATAAATATTCGTAACAAATCTATTTTTAAAAAGTAAAGTGGTGAATGGGACACGAAAAATTGTATGGAAGCATTTTGAAAGGATTTTTGCAACTAACAAAAAATACTATTATTAGCCATAATACATTTAAAATATTACAAAAATCTTTAAGTTAATAAGTAAATTTATCTTAAATGGCAAAATATTTAAGCTATCTTTAAAATTGTATTTTTAAAACGCATTCAAAGTAACGGGACAAGAAAAGACACAAAATGTACACTTTTTCTGATTATGACCCATTAACAACTTTTAATTGAATATATTAAAATTTTACTCCCATTTAGAACAAATAAAATTTATTATTTTGCAATACTAACAAGATTATGTACTTCACGAATATAATATCTCACTAGAATCATATTATATGGACATTCAATTTCAATAAAGCTAGGAACGGTTCTAGAAACGTTCAATTCTCAATATTGCTTATAAATAGTCAAAGCCGTGTACGATTTGGTCTCGTAATAATATGATTTGCATTATTCGAAGAATTAAAATTTATTATAGAATAGTAATATCATAAAAATAGAAATTTTAATATTCTATTTTAATAGATCGTTATTTCTATATATAATAAAATTGTAATGAAATAATTATTTTTATTTCATTGGAAAAGCGAATAACTGAGTCTTGTTATAAGATACTCTCTCCTATAGCAGAGATACAGTACACAGGATGCAGGTAGCGTTTATGGAGCTAGAAAAAGGAATTGTGATGAGTATATAAGAAAATCGACGTACTAAAATAACTAAGGTGGGCCACGACAGTTGCAATTGCATTTGCATTTTCTATAGTACTTAGAAACTACTCACATACAGACAGACATGAAATCTCGAATCTGGACTTACTTTATAATTTTTGAACCACAAGAAATTACCGAACTTAAATTATACTATAAATTAAATTAATAAAACAGGTTATTGTTATAAAATACAACATCAAAGTTGTCTAAATCCTACCGAGCCAGCCTACTTTATTTCCGTCTAACCTGTCCGACTCTGTGATATTGCAGGAACACGCGACGACATCAAACAAGTTCAATTCAGCAAAAGCGCAGAGTCTGACATTTCGTCGACTCTTTGCTATTGCGGTGACACCTCTTTGAAGTTAGCACAGTTTTCATCGCACTTGCATACTTTTAATATTATATAATGGTATGGTATATGTATGACATTGACATTGCCTCCCTGTTATTTAGTAAGGTTACTTACTCGATTAATATTTTGAACAAATAAATTATTCTTATACAGGGTGGAATTGTCAGCACCACTTTAAATGAAACCACAGTCTTAACTACTCTATAAAAGCCTAATATAATTCAGAAAAAAAATAATTCCCAAAAATTAAAAAGTTATTTTTTCAAACAAAATAAATAATAAAATTATCGTTTTAAAATAAAACGCCATTTGTAAAGTATAACATAGGCACGCACACACTTACCTGTCAAAGCGGCAACGTCGCATACGTATGTGTGCGTGACACGAAATACAGGTATGGATAAAAATCGTAAAATGAAAAAAAAATCCTACGTCCAAACTGTTGAGGTACCTTGATAATTTTTTTTACTTCTGGGTTTGAAATATGTTACCCTATATGCAGTTTCAGTAAAAGAAGCGCTGCCTCTTCCACCCTGTATAATATTATTAAATGAAAATACTGAATAACTACTCTAAAATAAATACAAGAATAGAGTTTCTTATGTATTTATTTGTAAACAAATAAAAAAAAACTATAAACTAACAAATCATAAGTGGCTTATAAAATTTACTTTGGTTGATATTTTGGACAATACCAAATTTTTTAACAACAGAAACAACATTTTGTATTCATTGTTACTTGTTTCATGTCATACATTTCTAAGGCCGAGGTACGTGATACGAGCCAGCGAGTCACCCCACTCTTTTCATGAAATATTTTCTACTTGACATTGTACTCTTTCTATTCAATATCCGGCAACTTCTACTCAGCTGACATACTTTATGTTAGGCTAAGACTCTTCAAAAGTACATTAAAAGTTTGAGCTAATATTCTATTACTTTGAATTATAATTATAGTGTCTACGAAATAACAAGGAAACTTCTACTGCACGCGAGTATGTAATATGTGCATATTATTATTATATAAATAAAGAATGTGTAAATTTAAAACTCTACCGTAATATTCGGGTTTTCTCCAGAGATAAACGTAAATTAAAAATAAAAGATGGATGGACAAAATTTTACTTTTGAATCAAAACAACATAAAATATATTTGTATGGTTACTATATTACGAATTCTTAACATTTAAATATAATTTTTTTAGTAATTTCAACTAGAAAATAATTTATGTCTGGTAAATGAAAAGCTTTACAAAACTTATTTAACATGTAAACTGAGGGTTAAACAAGATAATCAGACACAAATAGACGACCTAAACCTAATAAATACGTTAATCACAGGGCTAAAGCATTCTTTTTCCAAATCAATTGGGAATTCCGTACCGTCTCCCAACAGGAAAATTCCATTTTCAAACAAAACTGAGAACGGAAAACTCAGAACAAAACACCTTACGCGTAAACAAAGCGCTTCAACTAAATTTTTTTTATATGTAGAGATCAAATAAGGAGTATTGTATATATGTAACTTTCTCTTAAAAGTGATTGACACATTCGTTTCGAATTGTTGCCACAAAAACATTGACTTTTTGTAGTATTTTCTGCGTAACCGACATGTTGGTTCTAACTTAGAGAAGCAAACATGAAAGAGATGGATAGTATTGGACGGTACTTTGCATATTTTTGTATTTTCTTATAAAGAATATACACATAGTAATAAAATAAAATAAATACATACTATAAATATAATGTAATACAAAATAACACTAAGTAAAAGAATAACAGTATAAAAATGTTTCCTTTAAACCGCTGCAGTAGAAAACGTTTCGACACTTTGATTACATTGTTAGCAACAGTTAATAACTTCAACTATGTCGCAAGTTACTTCCAATTATTATGATTACGAAATAAATGACGATCATTGTTTAGTCGTTTATGACTTAAACATAAACCAATATTTTACAAAATTCACAAAATATGTTTTTATTAATATTTTTTTATAAGGAGCTGAGCAGCAGGTTTTTGTAGATTTTAAGCTTTAATTATTTATATAGATTTATATAGCATACAAAATATATTATACCCATAAACATTGTCTTCTAAAATTCAATCACAAGTACACTGAATTACAAGCCTCAGGGTTTTTGATATTCTTTTTATATTCTTCTTCTAAATTTATAAAAACATTTTTAAAAAACAAATACTATAGTTAGGAGGCTACATTTGTAAGTATCTGTAGTATAATACACCACGAAGCGACGCAGTTGCTAAATTTTACACAGCAAATATTGCCAGAACGTGACTCCTGCTGATCCAGACATGCACTGCCCGTATACTCACGTTTAGTGGCCGTGCACTTATTTAACAACAAATTTCAAAACAGTGTCATTTTTAAGGTTCCATACCCAAAGGGTAAAATGGGACCCTATTACTAAATTTAAGTATGCTATCAATCTGTCTGTCCGTCTGCCACCAGGTATCTCAGGAACCGTCATAGTTCGACAGTTGAAATTTTTATCCTACTAATATAAGAAATATGAAAGTTTGAGAGTTTGTTTTTGTTTCGATTCGATTTTGTTTTGTTTCGATGTTTGTTCCACTTTCACACAGAAAATACTGAACGAATTTAGATACATATATATAAAATATAATATATTTGAACAAAATAAAATTTGTTCTTTTATTGACATTTTTAATAAATGTCTAAACCACTCCCATTGCAAAACCTCATCAAATGAATAGAAAGTACTTCCTACAGTACCAAAATGTACATGGGCACAGATGTAAGCTTTGTTCAGCTCTCACATTCAAATATACCCACAGTCCGTTTAGATATAAGTAAGGCACCGCATACCGCCCGGTTACAACTCTAATATACCAATATAGGTAAACCGTCTGGGAGTATTGCTATCGATAGTGAAAGTTCAGGGTGGATAGATTTATTTATTCCATAAAATATACAGGAAACAGTAAGTTAATATTTACTTTTTTTATTAAAAAACAGTAGAATACGGAAAATTTAGTATTCAACTTCTCTATAGGAACTATGACGTGACGGCGTGAGTAAGAACAATCTGGTGAAAAAAGTTATCACCAGTTGTTTACAGTAACATTTGTATTTTTAACTTTGCTGTATCTCGCACATAGCAAGGTAGGCAGACGGAACCTGGGAACCTAGAGTTAAGCTACTTCGTGACCATTAAGACACTTCAGTGATACATTTTTCGTTAAATTCTATAGGCATTGTGTGTTGAGTAGCGGAACTAAACGCCACGCATTGTCTCGACACCAAAAAGTCTTCAAATGGAAATCAAACCCACAGCGTGTCGTATGGTCACATCCTGGTGCCCTTTCTCACCATTTAACATTGGAAAAGCAAGTTCTGTACTACAACATGCCATTCAAACAGACATACTGTCACATGTATAAAAGTTATAAATTTTAGATATAAATATTTCAAAAATACGTGAACCCATAAAATGTGAGCTATTTTATAACATATTGTCTGGACATAAATCCGGGCATCGAGCGGCGAGTAACGGCTTGTCCGGTTATATTCCGGCGAATTAAATTACTCAGGTAATAGAAATCATTTTATGTCCGACCTGGACGGTGTACAACAGTAATATAATATTCACATTACACGCTTATTTAAAATATGACTTTTAGAGATAAATTATTTTAAAAATATATTTCATTTTATATATATATATATATATATATATATATATATAATATATTATTTAATTCTATCCCTAATTTCTATTCCCTAATTTTGAAAAAGAAACATTAAATAAATAATAATTAAAAATGACCTGTGATAAAATTATTGTTGCTCGAGCTGTAATATAATATAAATAAACTAAAAGCTAACATTTATTATTCATCAATTCAGCGTGAGTGCAGCTACCGAGAGCAACTAGAACGAGACTAAATCCTCCATATTTCCATCCATAATCGCTGCAGTTCAACCATAATATATCAATCACAATATGAAAGATCATTTTATAAAATAGAAAACCTAATTTCAATATCAAAAATAGCGCGTATTTTATTCAAATATTGCCACTGAAGCTATCAGACATGTCCAAACTTGGCTGAACGAGCTAGCTTTATTTCCGTTTGACCTGTCGCGTTCGATGCTATTCCAGGAATACACGACGACCCAGACATGTTCATTTTGCAGACAAGCCGAATGCAAGCCCTGACGGGTTGCCTCGCTGCTGCAGAGACATGACTTTGCACTACCATATTTAAATATTTATACACAATTAGTTCGGTAAAATAAAACAATTGAATCTATTCAATCCGTAGCATGCAAGATAAATTAGAGAACGATATTTTTATTGAAACTATTGTAGCAAATACTCGTATGGAATATATTTTTTGTTAATCCTATTTGATGAATTTTGTATTTTTGTTATTTTTTTTGTGTAGCAAATGAATACGTGTTTATAAGTTTGTTCCTAATAAACTAGATAAAAATACAAAATGAACACCATGTAATAGGTTATCTTATTAGAAAACAACTATGGCAGATGGGTGATTATATTAGAAACCTATTTATTAATAATCTTAAAAAAGCCCGCAGCTATGTTTAAATGTAAAATATACACACGCGAATCTCTCACATGTGTTGATTATATGTATACTGAATCTGAAAACAAAATTTTATATAAAAATAACGAACATATGCTTATACTCGACAAAATCCTTTCATGGATGTGGCTCTAGAGACTTTACGGAAAACCAAAATAACTGTAAGATAAATGTAGCCTCTAAGGAATTGCATTGAAAATTTCTTCAAAGCGTTTTATATTTTAAATATGTTTTTCTAAATTATATTTTAGTTACATTTTTATTATTTAATAATTACTCAGACTACAGTTTGCCTTTTATTTTACTTAAATTTTAATAATTATAATTAATTGAATTTCATGATTCATTTACTTTTATGTTTGATTCGATTTATCAATTAACCTAATAATTAAAATGTTAAAGAAATAAAAATATCCTTAATAAACATACCAAAGTTCGTATCTAATGAAGTTTTAGAAAACATTTTTCTTATTTAAAATACATGAGCTAGATGCATTAATACAACCGGGTGAGCAGAATTCTTAACTATAGCTTAAGCTTTAACAACTTTAATGGACTTACGATATCCATTAGCACAGAAAATTGTCACAATTTTCTTTTGCTGTATAGATACTTCTTTTATACACTTTCCTAAAGTACTACTTACCTTAAGTATGGAAATTTATAGGTTTTTACTAATTTTATAAGCCGTATCAAATGTTAAATGTTAACATTTTTTTTTTATTTTTTTAAGTTCACGCTGTTTCCCGCAAATAACAGGATAGGCAGAGGGAATCTGGGAACCTAGTGTCCCGCCGAATTTTGGAGCCATTGTTGAGTGGCGGAATTCAACGCCACCCATTGCCTCCTTACCAGAGCGAGGAAAGGAAAGGAATAATTCACTGCCTCAAGTGAGAATAGAACTCACAGCCGTCACGTCGCACGTCACTAACGCATTCTCTCGAAAATTGGGCAAATAATGGAGTAAGCATGAACTGAATGATGACTTTCTCCATCAGCCCTGAGTCAATCAAATATTTAATATTCTCAGTACCGACGAGACGAACGAAAGTATGCATAAAAAGAAAAAAATAACGAGTCACAATGTACGTACGTGGAAAGTTTAAAACAATATAAAAACTTAAACAAAGCCGCCGGAGTAAATATCGGACCTCATAATTAGTGTTCGTAGCAAAATAAATAGTGTCGAACTGAACGCGGCGTCAAACATGTGTTAAGTTTATAACAACTTTGGAACTCGATAAGCTTCCAACTTTTTTAATTTAGAACTTATTATTTGCACATGTGCTGTGCTGTGCTGTACTGTAATGAAACTGACTTTAAAAAAATCTTTATTTAATATCCAGATGTCAATTATATAATTATTTTTTGCAATATAGTTTATTGATTGATTAAATGTGACGAAACAATAGGAGGTTTTCATCGTTCTTATTTTAAAGGCATGATAAAAAAACTGTAATTCAAAACAAAATAAAAAAATGATCGTTTAAAGTTATTAGCATATTTAGCATGCCGGTCTTAATATGGTTAAAATTAAAATGACCTCTCAAGCTAGGGAGAAAAATGAAAAAGAAATCGAGTTACCGTTCAATCTACATAATGATTGATTCTACACACACTCATGCTATCACACATAATTTTATTTTTCAATATTTTCAAAATATGGGAATAGATAACAAATAATAAACACAGTGACAGTTCCATCCTTTAAAGATTCATAGAATCCTTAAATAAATGTAGCCTTTGAGTAATATTATAATACTATAGCAGAAAGCATAACAAATATTATGGAAACGTGACTGTAGTACGGTCCATGTCTGCACTGTAGCTTTACTAATATCTCCTTACACCCTTTTCGTGATATTAAAAAACGAATGGCAGCCTCGTGATTATTCGGGCAAGGTTCAACAATCCTTTACAGACATTTAAAAAATAGATTTTATACGTGCTTGGGTTGTATAGTTCGAAATAATATCTGGAACTTTATATTATTATATTTGTGTTTTATATGATATTTCAACTAAATATACTTACTATAACATAAACGATAACGATACAAATGTAGTACTTAACTTTAAAAAAACTATGAATTAAACAAAAGGAACGTAGAGAAAAATCAAATATTAAATAACGTCACTGTTCCAAGAACGTCCCTCATGTATTTCTTACAACTCCAACCCGCTGGAAACTTTTTATTCATGAAAACGTGTGACCGGCGCAAGATAAATTTACGATCTCTTCGAAAGTGTGTAGTTCGATTCCTGATGCAAATTTTACTGCCGCACAATAAAACCGGTGACTTTCATAAAGTATTTTGTTATGGATTCTCATCGTTGCTTCCCAACTTTTATTGCCCTTGTTTTTCTTTACCGAGACCGATAAGAAAATTCTAACATACATGTAAGCCGGACGTACTTTCTTTTATTTATATTCACAATTTAAGTATCTGGAAAATGGAAAAAATGTTGCAAACATCAAGATTCATTAATAATAAAATACTTAATGCAGTAAGAACCTCATGTGGTAAGATGATAATGCAGGCGTTAGAGTCATTATAAATTAAAATTTCTGTCCCACGTTGGGCGCCACTTCGTGGAAAATGGTTTATATTTTTTAATTTGTTTAAGGCTTTAAGTAAAAAAAAAATTATCATAATTACTTGTTAATTTAATTCAACACTCTTTTCCCATAATTTATTGTATATTTTTTTTCTTTTTACCTTCACAATATGATGTTTCCTTCTTCTACAAAAACCGAATGTTACTAATAATATATTTATTCTGAGGCCCGACGTGACGCAGGAGCATAGAGTGTGACTGTAAAATCGACTGGTTTTGGGTTCGGTCCCCACTTGAGGAAATTTAATATTTATTTACATGTACATTTTAATTTCTTCGCTCTGATGTCAAGGCTAAGCGCGGCGTTGAGTTCCGCCACTCAACACGCAATGTCTATAGAACCCGGCGGAAATTTTGTAGGTACACAAGATTCCTTGTGTACCTACAAAAAAAATTTTACAAAGTTTCTGCTTTGTTAATAAAATTATTTACGTTATTTGCATTTACAATCTAATCATAAGGAGTATTTCATGTTTTGATTAAAACCTCGTAATGGCGTTAATATTAGATTTTTAATTTTATTAAATAGAACAAGTTGCTATAAATCAGCATAACATGACAATAAAGGTAATTCAGTACTGTTGCCAAACATGATGTGAGAGGTGACCCCGGGTTTATTGTGAATGAGCCCTAATATTCCCGCCGCAGTTCATTCATCGAAAACCAGTGTTGTGTGAAAAAGAGCTGAATGCGCCGTTACGGCCGAATAGCCAACGCCAATGAAAACCTCTCGATTGAAATGTTTATCCAAACACAATAGAGTATGTGGATTAATTTTTTTTCCATACAAAAACGAATTTTCTAAGTGCCGAGCGTGTACGGGATTTATTGCACAGGCGATTGTTTGTATGACTGCGTGAATTGATATTTTTGTTTATACACATTTATTGAAAAAACCGATCAGCCTGAGTCAGACTCGCCCACCGCGAGTTCTGTACCAATTTCAGGTCAATGGGACCCACAACTTACAGTTTTTATTACTCGTCGAACTTCATACAAAATACAGCGATGCCTTAGAGCTTAACTTTTTCTGAACTCTAAGAGACCGTGTTCGTAAATATTTGATATTATTCTATTTGATACCTATATTTAATAATTTACAAAGCTAGCAACAAGTGTAATTAGCGCCGAAACAACTTTCACAAGCTCCGCCTACTTCTGAATAACTTTTTAAAATTTCCAGATTCATTTTTTTCTTAATTTTAAAGCAACAGTTACTTTTACCATATTAAAATATTATGGCACAATGAAAAAGACTGCTTTAACGAAAAGTAAAAAGCGACGATGTTCTGAGAGTTTCCGGTCAATAAGTGAACACTCCGGTCGGAAAGAAGTTTCTCGAACACCTAATTTCCTGATTTCTTTCCTACTCAGCCAGTAATTAACTCGCGTATTGTTCGAAATTGATTATTCGACTTCTTTGCGACTTTCTTACAATTTAAAATGATATTATTTGTTATCTAAAATGTACCGGCCTTTATTAGGTAGTAAATCTCTCCATGTTTAGACGATGTTAGGAAATAAAAAAAAACACAGGCAAATGAGGTTCATATTAAAGATTTTATTTCATATCAATATTTAATAGTTTCTAGAATATTTTTGATATAATTTACCTCATAATATAAATCAAGGGAGGTGCCATAATTTCAATCAATTGTTCTTTAATCTCATTGAAACATTAAATCACGAACATTTAGTAATAAATTACTGGCAGCTCTTGTTTTGGTTGCCCAGCATAGATCTCCCGTGCAAATTAAATTACTTAATTCATCGCCATAAATTTTGACTAAATACTTTGAAGTATTAATCGGTTTTGTTCCTGCATTATCTCTAATTAAATTAATATAAATGAATTATTGATCAAAAGTAGAACGTATAACATTTTCAATAGCTCGTAACGAAATAATTTAGTATAGAAAATCTATAATTAAATGTTTTTCTCAATTTTCATTCATGTTATTTATAGTGATGCAAAGTCAATGGTAACTGGAGAAAAGTTACCGTAACCCGTAATTACGTAAAACATGAATGAAAACAGAAATTGTCACTATATCACGTAGCTTCATTTTTAGTTCAGAATTCTGTAACGTGGCATTCCTAATAAACCTCTTTCATAATAAACCATTTCTGTACGACGAACGCGCGTATATACGCAACTTGCGTCGCTTTGCTGAAATATTAATATGTACGTCTGGCAAGGTACGAGAGACATTTCTTTCTAGGTTACCTAATGGAATAAAATAATCTTTTTCATAATACTTCTATAAACTATAAATGTTATAAGCCTTCATCGTATTAATTTAAAAAACTTTGATTTTTGATTGAAGTTTATAGTAAAATTCTGCCAAACAACATACATATTTAAATAATTTACTAATAACATGAATCGTATGTAGTGTTGACGGTGTAATTAAAAGTAAAAGTGAAGTAATAAAAAGTCTACTTACGGTTAATATTGAGTATATTCAACACCACTTTAAAGCGCACTCATACAGCTTAGACACAAATGATAAATCACTACACAGTTCATACAAAAATCAAACACTAACATATTTATAAAAGAAAACACCATAATTACAATAATATTAACAAATAACTGAGAAAACAATGACACGTATATAACGCGCATCGAGTGGCAAGCATCGACTGTTAGAATTATTATATGCCGTCGACAAGTGGGTAGATGTGAAAACGAAAAAGGCTTAGCGGTTCGGCCGATGGCAGCGAGCGCTTTCATATAGATGTACCTACTAAATCCGTAATATAAATATACTAAATATATAAATTCTATTAAATGTATGTATAATTTTATGAATGTATATAAGTGATAGATAAATAAATTACAATATGAAAAAATATATAATAACTAAAACGCTAAATCCTTAAAGCAAAATATGAAATTATCGTTTTGTGTTTGCATTAGAAACATGGTGTAAGCAATCCTTATTATCTTACAATTCACAGCTGACTAAAACAACATAAAGAATAACGAAATATTCTTATCCATATAAAAATTCTTTAATTACAACCCTTGTTTCTTAAATGCGTATAAAAAAACCAATCCCAGTCTACTTGCAAGAGAAAAGCGGATAGTTTATAACGAGGCAAATTTTCTATAGCATGTTAACAAGCTCCGTGCGCGTCTATTGTTGCTGCCGCGATGTTTCTACGGACGCAGCGGCGGGCAACCTGTTGTGAAATTTTTAATTAAGTGTGGGGAGCGCTCAGTACTTTTTTATTTGTACCTTTGATAATATTGTTATCGTCGTTTGTCTCAATATTACTTGTTTAACAATTTATTAAATTAAAAAACTAAATCAGCTTCACGCTGTATCCTGCACATAGCAGGATAGGCAGAGGGAACCTAATGTTATGACACTTCGTTCCCCATTTTACGCTTAAATATGGAGGCATTGTGTGTTGAGTGGCGGAACTCAACACAGCGCAGAAATGAAAATATAAATTTAAATAAATATTTCATTTCCTTGAGTGAGAATCGAACCCACAACTAGTCGAGTTTACAGTTACACACTTGTCCCTCTGGCCCACAACTTATTAACACAATGAAATTAATAAGTATAAGTCTTACCCATTTTACCTAATATAATACTAAGAAGTGCCATTAAATCTATCGTCAAATGATTGTCGTGAAACTTCGCAAAACCTATTACGTTCTAAACGCATTATTCATATTTACTACAGTTAATATCTGACTCCAAAATTTCATCTCACTCAAGGGATGCTTAAAGTTTAAATGTTTAAAAGGGTTATCAAGATGGTGAGTAGTTCTTAAATATTTAGACATGGAACGCGCAGGTAGAAACTCATCAAAGATCGTAGGCGGAGACTCGAGCGTATATCTTATATTTAACATGTATTCAAATTATTGTAATAATACATTCCATTATTCAATTTTTAAACGATAAATTTATTTATTATATTATGTAAAAAATATTAGAACAAGACAACAGAAATAATAATATTTCCAATATTTTTTTACTTAATCTTGTTTTTAATATCATCTTCAATATTTTACTTAAATGTGTTTTTATTGCTAGAACAAAACACAAGGCGAAAAATAATATTTCTAATATTTAATACTTCATTTTGTTGAAAGTATTATCGTCAATATTGTACTTAAATTAAATTTGTATTGTTCAACTTATTAGTGTTCTAGTCTCTAACGTTTGTTACCATTGGAACAAAAATAAGACGTTATGAATCATTTCAACAAGCAACTTATTTTATTTGGTACTTATTTTTTTTATTTCCACCCTTCTGGTGTTCATAGCGTGAATTGTTTCTTTCCTAAATAAAATATAGGATGGAAAATATGTCAGATTATACTTTGTTTGCTATTAACTATCACATGCATCAATCTCTACAGTGCTATTTAAGGCTTTACTCGAGAATATTAGGTTAGAAACATTCCACACTAATAAACCCTGAAAGAATGTGACGCATCCAAAAATGCGCAAAGTAAAATTGCATGAATCATTTTTAGGTGTTTCAGATACCGTCTAGCAAAAAAATGTAAGCGAGTCACCGTGCCCCGGATATTGGAGGCCAGAGCATACGGAAGAGCGCGTCATAATCATAACTCACGGCTGTACTGTAGCATATTCACTGATTGTATAATGTGGGTATATTATTATATATTATAACTAGCGGCCCGCTCGCGGTTTCACCCGCGTGAACTATGTTATTATTAATTTCTATCTCCATAGCTAGTCCTAGTGACGTCCTAGTGACGTCGATGCAAAATTTGAGACTCCTAGCATTTGTAGTAACGAAGTTTCATACAAATTTTCAACCCCAAAAACAACCCCTTAGAAGTCGAATATCGCAAATTCCCGTCTTAACGAGCACCTACGTCCTATAAGTAACTCCTATGCAAAATTTGAGATTCCTAGCACTTGTAGTTTCTGAGATTTCGTGATGAGTGAGTGACCTTTCGATTTTATATATATAGATATAAGATAAGAATTTTATGTTATCAGAAAATATTATTATAAGAATTTATAAAAATCCTTTCTTATTGCTTTCATATACTAAAACCCTACAGAAGCTCTCTTTGCCTACAACAGACGTCGCAGCAAGGCTCATGCATGCAACTACGACGTTTTAGTGGAACGTCTGTCTTTTGTGGGCCACCATCATCTTCAGGATGCCCTTACCCCTAAACCTACCTTCATTCCAAATTTCAGCTTTCAGACTTCAGACCAGTATTTTCGGCTGTGCGTTGTCTGTAAGACTCAATTAGTAATGAAATAGCTTTATATATACAATAAAGAAAATAAAAATATAAATTATTAATATTTACATCGTATAGACAAAGCATTAATCAATACAATTTATAGATATCTGTTGGTCTTATCCTCATGTGTCATTGCAAAGTAATTTCGACTTTATTATTTTACATATGTACATTATTCCATCATAATTTTGGAAAAATAGCATCTTCTATCGATACACTTTTCACAATATTTTAAATGGCAAAGCTAAGTAAAAATCATCTTAATGCTACTAAAAATAACAAATGATAGCAGTTATATCAATATTGAGCAACTGTAGCTTAATTGGCTAGTGTCCATCCAGGCGGGTTATTCTTGAGAGACCAAGTTCGAATTGTACTACAACTAATGTTTTACTTTAATTGTATTGAATTTTGAATATACATTTATTATTACTTCGTATACAATTTTTAGTGTACCTACATATTAAATTAGTCTTAATAAAAAAAGTCTTAACCTTTTATTGTTTTTAACAAAGTTATTAAATTTTCTCCAACAAAAACTAAAATAGGCATACAATTGTGTACTATTAATATGTATGATATTTGTGTATATACGAGTCGTATACGCTTCTATCTATCCTTACCCTTATCGTATGATAAAAGATAACTGCAGTAATCAATAACAAAATACCTAGAAAAAATGTATAAACAACAAGAGTGACACATTCACTTATTATATATTTAATATACTTCAGTTTATATATATAGCTATTTTAATATCCTAAAATATACTGCTTCAAATGTTATATTCAAATTCATATGAAATGTAAGAAAATATCTACAAAATTGGAAAGATAGGTTAAGCCTAATATAACGTAAACAGACATCTTCCATAAGAAACAACTCACGTTAAATAAAACAATATAAGGCTAATATTATATAATTTAATATAAAAAAAAACATTGTTACAAAAGTTCAACATGTAAATATCTAATGATATATGAAAGTATTAAAGAAAACTCACAGCTTCCATGTATTTTTTGCTTGCTATACAAATATTAATCAAGTCATGCTAGAGAGATTCATCATCTCATAAGAGGATCTTGGTTCTGGGACTGATACTGTGGCGGATATTGAGGATTATGGGGATGATATGGATAGGGTGGATAATTTGGACCATGAGGGTGATAAGGATGAGGTTGATGAGGTCCAGGTGGATAATAATGTCCCGGAGGATGATGAGGACCTGGCGGATAATGTTGTCCATCCGGATACTGCGGGTGATGAATAACATCTGGATAGCTATCAGGGCAAGGAACATCCGGGGGAAGACTGTACGGTGGCGCAGTCCACTCCATTGGGCCTCGCGGAGCAAATCGGTACCTACAATGTGGCAAACAAGGGGCGCTGCGGCAATAAGGTCCACACGGTAGACAATGTGAAGGAGCCATTCTAAAATAAAATAATTCAATTAATATATTGTTTGAAAAGTTCATAATTAATCCTTTTATGTTATTTTCTGACTGTGATGAAAGAAGAAAGTAATACAGAATATAAATAAGTTTATTTAGTTTTGTCAAGAAATTAATGTAGGGTTTTTCTTTTAAGTAAAGATGTGATTAATATGTATTACAATTAATTAATTATTTATATTAATTATACTTTTATATTAGAATTACAGTATATAATTTGATCACTTAACACAAACCCTAGAAATTTATTTTTCCATTAAAAACAAAGAAATCCTATAATTATTAAGCTAATATAAATTTGAACTTACTCGTTTATCGTATACCAAGCACTTTTGTCGATAGAGCTCACATATTTTTTAATATATCTATCTTCTTATCGCCTTGATATGATTTACGCGATAAAAATAAAAGCCAGGTGAGTAATACGAAATTGTGAATTCATTGTATACGAAAATATGCGTCGTTTTATTTTATTTATGTAAAAACACTTAGATACATATTAATAAAATATAATAAAAATTGGAAACAGTACATTTAAAAAATTAATAGAAAATAATATTAAGAAACCATATTTAAATAGTAGTAGCTTTACGCTGTATCCAGCATATAGAAAACCTAGTGTTAAGACACTCCGTTCTCCACTTTCTACCGAATTGCCGAATCCTTGTTGTTGTTGAGTGGCGAAACTGAACGTTGCGCTTTTTGGTTATATATAATATAGAATTATAGTGAATTCCTCCGAATGAGTATCGAACACATAAAGGTAGCATTTCAATCAATAATGATAACGCGTAAAATGAACTTAAGCGTTGGTATTTTTTTTTCATTTATTACGCCATCAAAGCCAATAACAGAACAAACCTTTTTTTTCGTCAATCTTAATGAATGCTATGTCGCATCATATATTATCTGAAATTCTAGGAAAATTGTCTGAAAGTCTCACAAAATCTGTTTTGCAACGGTAGAATCTAAAACAAAATTTATATGGGACTTGGCATGATTAAAAACCGTTTTTGTATTACTTTAAGAAACTTGTATATTATTGATTTTCCGGAATTTCCAATATATACATAAATAAAAATATGTTAACCATGATTTTTAAGTTTGTTAGTATATCTACTTTTACCCTTATATTATTATTTTCTTTGTTTTGATTAGTGTTGTAAAAGATATATTCATATTACAAACACATTACTCATTAGTGGTTTCAAAAATTGTTTTTTGAATACTCCCATTACATGGTTTAAATTTTTTCTGTATGAAAGACTATGTATTCGGTATACCTACTTATTTCTTATTGACACATTTCTTTAAATAAATTTTACAATTATTTAATAAATATTTATTGGTTTTACTTAAAATATAAAAAATAGAAAATATATTAATTTACATGTTATTTTTATACTTATTTAATTAAATAAATTTCCAAACACATTTTCGTTAGTTACTGACATTAAATCATAATAGAGAGATTCATCATCTCATGAACGGGTATTGCGGATTATGTGGATTATGAGGACCGTGGGGGTGATTAGGGTTTGGTGGATAATTTGGGCCATGGGGATGGTAGGGGTGAGGTTGATGAGGTCCAGGAGGGTAATGAGGTCCTGGAGGATAATGAGGTCCTGGCGGGTATTGTGGACCATCTTGAATGGGTGGATGATGAATTACATCTGGATAATTGTCAGGGCATGGAACATCAGGTGGCAGACTATATGGCGGCGGAGTCCACTCCATAGGTCCACGCGGAGCAAATCGATACGTACAATGTGGCAAGCAAGGGGCGCTGCGGCAGTAAGGTCCACACGGTAGACAGTGTAAAGGAGCCATCCTATAAAGAATAATTTCACATGAATATAATCCTTGGGAAGTGTTTTTTTATAATTTTTTATGTATTACATTAACTAGATTTTAGGAAGTATAATTTTTCAAGTTTTTAACAAAATTTAAAATACAATTAACAATGGAAAGTCATTAAAATCTCCCACAGGCAGTAAAAAAATTACTATAAATAACCGTAAAATACTATAAGTTACTTAAAAATAATAATAAAATATTATTAGTAACATCTATATTATATTTGTTTGTATATTTGTCACTTAAAATTCTTAACACAGACACTGAAATGTAATTTTAAAAATCAAATATTAATTTGAACAACTTACTCGTTTATCGTATACCAAGCACTTCCGTCGATAGAGCTCATGTATTTTTCAATGTATTGATTTGGTTATCGCTATCATATGATTTACGTGATAAGAATGAAACTAAGTGAGGTACGTAAATTCATATTATACCTATACATATATAACATGTAGATGTATAACAGAAACAAATGAAGTTCTTTTAATGGAAAACGTGATCCAGCAGATATGCAGATCGTCATAAATTTTCAGCATCAGCCAAATCTGCTGTGTACTTAAAAGAGGCATGAATGTCGTAACCCCATACGACGGATACATTCCGTAATATACCCTCCGGAAAAAGCAGTGCAGTTCCCATTTCATTAAAAACATCAAGGTGATACCAGTGACAAGAGATCTGAAAGACATCCTTTTTATCACTTTCTTACAAGAGGAGAAAGAAACTTTTGCCAACCAGCCAGCCATCTGTAGCCTTTAAAAACCTTCGTATTTCTTAATGTTTTTAAGTTACGTATAATTCTATATTTCTAGAACAGAATAAGTACAAGGTCCTTTTTTATATTTTACTGGATTAGAGAAAAAATATGCTTTCTTTAAGACTCGCCATGCTGGTTTTCAATTAAGTAAATGACTTCTTAAAGTAATGACGACTTTTTCATTTCTATCAAACACGTAAACTCAATAAATAACATATTTCTAAGAACTCGAGGCATGTACCATGAAAGAGATTCGACTGAATGCACTTTTAATACACTTCGACATCGGAGTCGTCGTTATTTCTGGTTTTTTTTCTATCCTCTAGTGTTCATGTTTTAAAATATATTTAAGTCTGAAACCTAGAATAAGAATGATGTGGGAAATGATATCTCTTAATTTTATTACATTTTATTTAAGTAAGATTTGCAAACAGTATTCTATTCTTTAAATATCAAAAAGAGCAAGAACACCAATGTATTTCATTAAAAGTTTGAAAACAAGTGTGCCATTACAAACGAACAGCTAATAAAATTCCTCAAACAATCGATTATGTCTTCCGCTTCATCTTCCAACAAGGAAACTCCATTTTCCAAACACAAAACCGAGAAAAGACAACGCGGACTTAAATACCTTGTAAGTAAACGAAGCGCGATAAGTAAATACAATTTCCTTCTTTGTGAAAATTTCAAAACAAACGGACGATGAAAACTCTAAACAATCACTAAAAGATTGATATTCTTCGAGTGTCTCCAAGTTTTTGCGGTGTCTTTATAATATGAAAATACTCGTAAGTAAATCATGCAAATAATATAATGTTTATATTTATTATAAAGTTTAATCAGCCATTCCCTACATATATTTAAATAAATACATAATATTTATGTATAGTTTTATACTTTGTTTCAAATTTTAATCAGTTTGTTAAATTATATAACAATTATAAATATAAAAATGGTTAGAATGTGAAATATCTATTCTTTTATATAAGAATATAAAATAGTGTGAGCTAAATTGGATCTATTTCTTTTTCCAGATCAATACGCCTAATAGTAACAGCAGTAGCAGAGCCAGAGCCAAAATATAAATTGGTGTTGCTTTCGGACTAAGAAATGAAGTAATGTTTTTAATGCTAGCAGATATGATGTAAAGAAGAGCTAAAATTAAGTTTTATTCTGTCTTGATTGTCTGATTTCAAAATATGTAACCATGTTTTTCCAAGTGCGTATAACTTGTTAATTTACACGATACCAAAATACAAACAATCTTAATATTTTTGTCAGTATGTCTGTGTTTCTGTTTGTTACGGCTAATATTTAGAACACATATTTTACACATAACGACATTTAAAAATAATAATTTATTACTTCCGCTTGGACATGCTTACGTCGCTGTTGATTGATGCCTGGTTGAATATAGCAGTCTATATAGTGGTGTGTAATTATAATGTGAAGTTCTTGGGTCTAATTACGCAGGACCATACTATCGAAAATATGAAATTTCTGCATTTCCCTTACAAACAGAAATGATGAAAACAAATAAATGATAAATATTGCCACTGTAAGTACATAACCTACATATTAAATACTAGTGGACTCGAACGCGGCTACGCCCGCTCGAACTATACGAATATTTATTAAATATATTTATGAAATTATTTTCATTTTTCAATAGAGTTAAGCATGCTCATTTTGGATGACGTTTTCTAACAACAAACTTTGCAAATCATTGCTTCGCAACGGTCGCTTAGCGACGGTTGTTATTAACATGGCAGATTAAATTGCATGTCAAATTAATAAGTATTTTAATATATTGGTAAACATCGAAAATATTACAAATATGAGAAAAAAAAGTATCCTATGTTCATCCCGAGACCCTCAAGTATCTCTATATGAGTATTTTATTACAATTAAATTAGCGGTTTGGCCCTGATTGCGTAAAAGACAGACAGACAAACAGAGTAACTTTCGAATTTATAATATAGGTATGGATGGATAACTATAGCAATATAATATTTTCACATATTAAAATTATTTATTCGTTACACACTTCAAGCTTATAATACGATCAATTGAAAAATAATACGTGAAAAATGAAAAATATAGCAAATTGCAGGTCATGGTTAAATTGGAATAAATATAGCAATAACCGATAAATATTCCACTTCCACTTGAATGGTTTGCAACAATAGCAGTGACGAACTGTGTTTTCCCAATTACTTATAGCATTTCATATCATATCAGTACAACTGATATCGAGTAATTTAAATAAAGGAGTACATATCGGTTATATTATTACAGTTGGGAACCTCAGGTGGAACACTAAGTTGTTAATATTGTTTAATTTCTTTGTTTATATGTAACTTTGGTATTGTAACGTGCAACATAGACAACTCAGGTACATGTTATTTGTTAATAATGTGCACATAGTATTATTGGTGTTAGTATTAATAGGTTATTGGTGTAAAATTTTGTTATTTTTCTTTCTAAAATATAATCTTTTTTTTCTAATAAATTATTAAAATAGACTAAATCGGTATTTTTTCTATTGTAGTGATGCCACCACATGGTCCACCCGCGCCTTACCACGGCCATCCACATGGTCCACCGGGGGCATCAATAAGGATCTCTATAGGTGGTCATCACGGGCCACCACATCACGGACCACCACATCACGGGCCACCACACCATGGTCCACCACACTATGGGCCTCATCATCACGGCCCTCCTCATCATGGTCCTCCGCATCACGGACCACCACATCACGGACCACCACATCACGGACCACCACATCACGGACCTCCACATCACGGACCTCCACACCACGGACCTCATTTCAGATAAATGGCTAATTTTATAAAATTTCTGCCTATCAATGCAGGTTAACGAAATCAATATTTTTTTCTTTATTAGTGTTTTGTTTACGTTGTAATAAATTTACTAAATATGTGTATTCAATGGTTTTTGTTAAGCTTAGCTTACAATATTTCTTAATCTGCTAAAAATGTAGAAAATAAATATTACTATTATTTATAACTATGAGTAGTTATTTATATTTTATCTTGATTAGTAGAGGACGTGCTCTATTAAAGGAGCACACTTATGCACTTTAAAAATTAAATATAAGTACTGTAGTGCGCACATTAGTTTTCTAAGTACACAAAAGTATTATATATAATATATTCCTATTTAACTTTTATTAACTAATAAATCACGATATTTTGAAGAACACTACTAAAGTGTAACTATAATTAATTATTTCATACGTCCCAATAGTACGTACGAGCTTACAGGCAGTGCGGGCGTTCTTATTAAGAAAGTTTTTCCCTATAACACAATTACGTACGCCAGATGTGTTGGATAGCGTTTGCTACAAGCGTAGCAACGACCCTGATCTGTATACTAATTCGAAATATCAATAACACTTTCACGTTATAATTGTTATTGTATAAAAGATAGGTAAGCACTAAGAAAGGAAAAATATCTAACACATTACATTGTTTATCGCTTTTTGTACGAAACGGCGATACACAATTTTCTCTGTTTCTCTGTCTCTCTCTCTCTATGTCTTACATAGGGAGTTGTGGGTAATAAATTTCGTTTATTCTATTGCATCTTCGAAATTTACTTATTAAATAACATTGCAATCTTTTAAAATATTGTTAATCGTGTTTTTACACTATTTCGCTGTATATGAGAGGTAAAAGGTTGAAATGTCGTAAACACACCCTGTTTACCTTTGTGCCTATGTATACATATTTTTATTAGCAGATACATGTGCAAAATTTAATAATTCCATTTCGATATTATATAAATATTTTTAAGCACCGAATAGATATTAAATGTTAAACGAAGCTATAGCTAATTGGATAAATTTACAAGCCAATTAATTAAATGAAATAAATTTTAAAGCATGAAAAGAGTTGAAATATGGCACAACTTTATATATAAATTTAATATTATACTCCCTACATGTAGTTCAAATGGTTCCAATATTTAAAATACTCAATTACATAAATTATTCTTGACTAGCGACCGGTTCGCGGTTTGCCCATCTGAACTACATAGTATTATTTTTCAGTTTCACGCTGTAACCAAATCTAATGTTCCCCGCTAAATTCTTGAGGTATTGCGTTTGCTTACGTGTTGTGCCTCTGCGCTACGACGACCTCGTACAATACATAATATCAATATGCATTAAGCACGGCGTTGAACTCCGCCACTCAACAAGCAATGCCTCGAAAATTCAGCGAATTCTGATTCTGAAACCTTTCCTGCTATATAGCAGGTGGAATACAGCGTGAAGATGAAAAAAAAAATACTTTACCTACTACTTATCTGCATTAATATGCGTAATTTTAAATTTACTAATTGTACATTTCATTTATTTTCTAATATAATAATATCATTTAAAATATAAATCATATCATTTCAAAAACAATATATTGAAAAGTAAAGTTTCAGCTAATTCAATAAAACAATTATTTATAGCAATTTTATCGTACAACATTCATTAAAATGATATAACTTTTTTATTTGTAAAGCGATTAAAATAAAACAAACAATAAATATTTAGGGAAGCCTGCCTAAATACAATAGTGGAAACTGCAGAGATTTGCGTGAACAGACGAACTGGTAAAATAATAAAAAAAAATTAAGAATAATTACTTAGGGTTCTATTACATTAATAAATGTCCATTTACATATTTTTTATATGTATGTTCCATGTACAGACACCGATCGATACGATTTTATTATAAGTATATAGATAGAAATAAATATATTCGAAATGGAATTTATAGCCACAAACATTGCATTTTCTTTAGACATATTTCAATCATCAAATGTCTGGTAAAAGAAAATAATTAAAAACTTAATTATGCCACATACAAAGAACAAACTAAGTTTCACCAATATAAGAATATGTCACGTTTATACATCCTTTGCCTGCGGTTTCTCCCCCGTGTAATTGTATGATATTCGTTCTAATTGCGGGAGATAACTCTGACCGCAGGTACAGAGGTTACATGGGACTAATGATTATGTTTGTGTGGACTATATTATAGTGCTTCTTCAATAAACATCAGGACCAACTGAGCACGTTCTTCTTCATTCTCACCTAGAAGAATAGAAGTATATATAGATAATAAAGATATCATAAAAAATCCCCGTGACTGAGAGAATATCGATCACTTATAAGAACTTTAGTCTTACAGTCCTTCTTTAATAAATATCATGTTGTTTTTATAACGCCTACATTTATAAAGATAAACGACCTTGTTTCAACCTTCTATAAAAAACAATAAGCGATGATGGCCAAACATATCTATATAAAAATACCAGAAATTCATAGAAGTACCTAAACATAAGAACTTACGGGAAAAGCGATCTCTCTCATGAAATAGGATCTTCCTAGAACAATAATACATCTTAATCAGCAGAGGAAAGCTCTTCGCATTCAAGCGCTCTTATTCATCTCAAATCTATTGGATTCTACAATCCACCAAATACAGACACATTCGAGAATTACTGCACTTAGATAACTAAGTAGATTCCCTTTAGTAATAAATATATATATTTTGAGACAATATTAATATACTTTTGTTTATATATAAAGATATAATAATTATAATAATTTCATTTTAAACTTCATTACATTTACCATAAATATACACATTATTTATAAAGTAAATTAACCTACTATATAAAATAACACAAGTATCTAATGTAGAATTCAAATAAAATTTATATATGAAGGATCCGAAAAGGATTCCGTTATAATAAATTATATTACTAAGATAACTTTGAATAACAAGTCGAAAAGTTAAATTCATTATTTTTGTCCAGTTCAGTTCTTTTTCCGATAGAACTTACTTATCCTTTGTTTGATTTGTTATTTTTTATTAAACGTCATTGTAGGAAATTGCACAACGTATGAACCTAGGTACTTATAATATAATAATATATTATATAATATATTGGCAGTCATTTAAGAAGCTACCAACCACGAACAAAGGGTGGTTAATGCCAGTCGTGGCGCAGGGGCACAAAGTGTGACTGTAAACGCGACTGCTTGAGTGTTCAATCCCCACTCGAAGAAATGAAATATTTACTTAAGTTTATATTTCTCTTTCTTCGCCCTGGTGTCGAGGCAAAGCGCGGCGTTGAGTTCCCCCACTCAACACACAATTACTTTAGAATACGGCGGATATTGGGGAATTAACTGTCTTAACACTAAGTTAACCCTGCCTACCCTGCTGTGATTTATGATTCATTTACTTTATTTATATCAATATTTAAAAAAACAGTTTAGCCCAATTGCAACCGACATTCCAACTTTCCATGCTCGTGGGCAATGGTGCGCGAACTAGTAAATAATGGGCGTGCGACGCGCGACGTCACTACTGCAGCCGTGAGTTACGGTTATGGCGCGCCCTTCCGTCGCCTCTGGCCTCCAATATCCGCCTTCACGAGTCGCCTTGCCTTTTTTGATAAACGTTATCTTGAACACCTATAGCTATTTATATTTGTACTTACAAAAATAACTAACTAACTAACTGAAATGTATACCACATTTTTATATACTATTTAAGAAGACACCGGGAACCCGCTGGATTCAAAGGGCGCAGGTGCGGACGGAGTGGCGAGCTTTGGGGGAGGCCTATGTCCAGCAGTGGACTTTAAAAGGCTGATGGAAGGATGGATGATTCTAGTACACCCTAGTATTTAGACTTGTCTGCCTATCATGTTACGTTTGGTTTGGCGAAGATACAAAAAGGCGAACTCGGGAAATAAGCCTGCAAATTTACTTGCACTATTATTAACATAGCTTATGGCTCCTTTAGTCTTATAGTAATAATAATATAAATTTGCGTACATAATCGTTTTGGATGGATTAGCCCAAAGACAATATCGAGTTTCCAAAGTTAAACCGAATATTTATACAAATATCGAAAAGCCATTATAAATTCAATAGTGTTTCCTGTTGTAGTTGCGCCAATACAAAACTTGGAACCACTTATCATCGACATCGGCTCGTAAATCGAATAGCCTTAAGTGTTGAACATCACGAACGCTTCCAGCTCTTGGGAAACTATTTGAGATATGTATATAACGTGCGTGGGTTTCACTATATTAAATTTATATCTTGTAAATAAAGAAACCTTCGTGGTGCAGCGGCACTAGGGTGTGATGTAACACGACGGTTGTGGGTTCGATCCCCACTCGAGGAAGTGAAATATTTGTTTACGTTTATATTTCCATTTCTTCGCTCTGGTGTTAAGGCAAAGCGCGGCGTTGAGTTCTGCCACTCAACACGCAATGCCTCCAGAATTCGGCAGAAAGTGGGGAACTGAGCCTGCCTACCCTGCTGTGTGCAGGATAAAGCGTGAAGCTGAAATAAAAATAACATATGTGGTATTCATTCGAAAGAAATAACAAGTAATGTTAAAATATTAGAAAAAGTTATTAAAATAAAAAAATATTTTTCACAATCACGGCAATGTAACTCAATCAAATTATAAATCCGATAAGCAATAACAAATATTATTCGCTCTGTACCAATTTTTGTTAACACATTTAACAAACGTTCAGTTTACTTTAAATTATACGTATTTGTTTTTAACAATATTATCTTGGTATTAACACAACATGTTGTGAATTCGATTCCTACTAGAGGAAATGAAATGTTTATTCCAGAATTCGGCAGAAAATGAGGAACGGAGTGTCTCAACACTAGGTTATCCCTGCCTACCCTGCTGCGAGCGGTATACAGCGTGAAGCTGATTTAAAATCACCAGCAACGATATCATCGAACTATTATTACAGGTGTTAACTAATTTGTGTTGTCATAACTGTGATAGTGTTGTGTCTATTATATAATATTATTGTTATTACAATATTATATTGAGTCAATAGGTTAATAAAGCTGTAACCTACACCTACTATATAGTAGTAGTCCTACTATGTAGTAGTATATAAGTAACATCTTGATATCAGGAAATCTGATTATGTGGATTAATTACTATTGATAATATACAGTAATATTTGACTTGGATCTAACTGAATGTAAATTAGAACTAAGTATAAGTAATAGTTAATGCCGTCGTAGCTTGGTGACACAAGGCTGTAAGCGTGATGGTTGTGGACTCGATTTCCGCTCTGTGCACGCATACCTATTGCCTATCTACATGTGAAATAACTAAACATTTTTCTATTAAATATATCATTTTTTGTAAGCGAAATCAAATAAAACATTTAAAAAATATATGATTTATGAACTACTTAACAATGTAGATAAAGATACTAAATAATAAAATTAATAGTCCCCTTATATAATATTAATAAAATATTCGTTCAAATAAGCAAAGTGCGCGGGGGCCGCTAGTACCTATCTAATAAATAGTTTCTCTAATTATCATAATAATTATTATATTCAAATAATATTCTTCAACCTCAACTTAAAAAAAAATGTCTATGAAAAAAGTACCAGTTTAATTTATTTTATTAATTTAGATCAGACATGCAATATCTAACCAAATTACGTTTCATATAAAATACTTTATAAAACAGCCCTACAAGTTTATAGCGCGATGCACATTCAGATGATAATATATGGCGCAGCACCCGCATTTGTATAAAGGAATACTGACATTTATAAACTTTTACGAAGCAGTAGGACGTGGTATCATGTACGGAGATCGCGTGCACTCCAAAGACACGTAAGTAAGGAGCATACATGAATAAGTCCGTACCCTCAGAATTTATTTCAGTGGCATCTTTCAATTTTAAATAAAAAAAAATGTCTTTTAGTTTAGTTAGATATGTTGTCATAGAGAAAATCTATTATATCTATGTGAAAACATTTGCTATTCATAATACTTTTAAATAAAAAATATTGGCGTTTGTAAATTCCAATGCAATACAGTAAGTTTCAACCTTTTATAGCAAAAGAATCATACAATGACAATATCAAACTTTTCAAGATATAAGTTCAATAATATTATGTATCTGTGTCGGTGTAGCGTGCACTGGCTTCCAGCCAAGGTTAGATGATTTTGAAGAAATTGGGTGCCATTTATATATATTGAGATGAATGTAAGTGTTGTGTTAGAATATTTGATATACTGTCGGTATATCAAATATTCTATGTAATTTTATATTCAAGCGAGAGAATGAATTTATCTCATTTATTTTTTTGGTAAAAGGACAAAAGCGTCGCGCCGGTCAATCAGTGAAGCTAAAAAAATTCAGAATCACGTATTGAGGATAAGATAGCTTCCCATTGGCCTCTTAGAAGAGGACGCTGAATGGAAAACTTGATCATTCTATCGAAGTACAGTATAATGTACGAAATGAAAATCTTCATATAAATTATTGTAAACTGTAACATAGCACTAAATTAGTAAAGAATATATCGAGCTGGGGTTAAAAAAGAAAATTCCCTAATTTTCTGGAGTTTATCTTAAACAGATCTTTTTATACTTTTTTTTTTTGTCATTCGCCTTAAGTTTTTATTACAAAAATTTTGGGCTGGGCTCAACCCAACTCTCCCCATTCCTACACCCATACTTCAAGCCACGGTTTTCACGTTCATCTGCAGATACGAGACCGGAGTAAATAAAAATATTGCTCTGCAAGTAAATACAATATTTATTTATAGATACTAATTAATAACTATAGCAGTATAATGTCTGTTTTCATAGGTTAGTCTTTGATATATACAACATAAATAATTCAATTGAAAAATGTACTTGAAAAAATCGGAAATATAAGAATTTTCAGAATATAGTTAAATTGAAAGAAAACAATAATATTCTACAAATATCTGAAAATATGGCAGTGACGAACTGTGTTTTCCCAAATACTCATACATTTCAACATTTCATATCATATTATATCTTTACAACTGATATCGAGTATTTAAATAAAAGCGTAAATGTATTGGTTTCATACAGTTGGGATCCTCAGGTGGACTACTAAGTGATTAATATTGTTTTATTTTATTTGTGTGTGATATTTTAAGGCGAAATACAGGTATATACATATAATTTGTCTAATTATGTTATTTTAGTATCAAAATTTTTATTTTTTAATAACTCTTTAACACTGTACTTTTTAAACAAAGCTTATTTCAATATACAAAATTATAAAATATAATAATTAAATTGGTTACAATTATTTCTTTTATAAAATATTTTACAATGTTGTCGTAAAGTTATGCAAATTTATAAATAAAGTTTTTTTATAGAGTCACGCATATCCCGCTCATAGCAGGGTGTCAAATTTAAAATATTCTTTATTCAAATAGATATATAAGAAGTATCGTCGAATGAACAAATAAACCAAAAACATACCACCAGTTATTAATAATTTTATCATTTTAGTAATGCCACCACATGGTCCACACGGTCCAGGCGGACCCCACCCGCCACCACATGGTCCACCAGCGCCAGGTGGTCCTCCACATCATGGGCCTCCTCCTCATGGTCCTCCAAATCCTGGTCCCCCACCACCGGGTCCCCCACATCACGGACCACCACATCATTGACTAGATATAAATGGGTAAATTTATGCCGTTCAAAGAAAACTACTCTTTTTCTTTTATAAATGTTTATAATAGTATATTGTAATCATTCTAACCGTTAAAATAAAATGAAAATATAAAAAAGCCTTTTTATTTGTTGCATCCTTAGTCTTTTACGTTCAATAGAAAAATACAATTTTTACAAAAGTTTTTAGTAAAAGTTGTTAGTAGTAGTAGTAGATTTATTATTATTTTCTTTTATTTTTCGTATTTATTTATGTGAAATATTTTATTTTATTATATTATTTATTTCTTTATGCAACTAGACAAATAAAGACTTCCTTCAAGGATTGCAAAGTTTTCCCTTGACTGGGACAAGTCCCAGCGTGAAGCAGGTTAGGCAGAGGGAACCCAGTGTTAAGACACTCCGAATTCTGGAGGCATTGCGTGTTGAGTAGCAGAACTCAATTATTTGTAAAAAGCGTTTTACAAATAATATGTAAAAGTATTTTTAGAAGGAAGTTTTTTTTTTATTTGTAGAAGGCCTTATTTACATAGCTCCTGTAAATTAGAAACGAATGAAGCCTCTGTAAAGTTTTCCTACACTTAATTAAAAATTTCACAACAGGTTACTACAGTAGTAGTTTACTGTCTGTATACCAACAGTAAACGCACTCGGGTTTTCACTGTGCTTGGTAAAACTCAATGTTGTTTTTATACTTTTATTTAATAAAATATATTAAATTCCGTAAACGATTTATTTAAAATATTAAATTATACCTACTACTTATGTGTTTCAGCTTCCAATTAAATTGACTACGTAAATTCAACCTACACAGTTTTGTTTTAAGCAGATATATGAATGTATTATTTTCAACATCACTAGAAACATTAATATGGATTTGACGAGTTTTTGCTAATTTCTATTAATGTACTTCATTATTAAAATAAGACTAAGCCTGGCGGTGAGTTTCACAACTGAACTCGAAGTATTATTGTGAAATTGGGGTCGCTGGTGTTTTAATATTATTCTCTTGCCATCAGGCCTCTCTACCTATGCTATATGTAGCACATGCACGAGGCAAAAAAAATGTAATAAATTTAGATATAATTAATAATCTTAATTCTCAAGATTTTGATGTTTTTGATGTCCTAGTGTTCTCTATTCGACTTGGCCCAAAAATATATATAAGCATCAATACCCCGTTATTAAATATTTAAGCGAAAGAACAAAGGCATTTTAATCTTTGGTAGTAAAGAGATTTTAATCTCTTATTGTGTTTTATGTAAAATATCCTGGACAGCAAATATTAAAAATAATGGAAGTTGCGGTATAAATAACGCTACGAAAAGTTAATTAAAAATGAAACGACTTATTTCGCAAGCAACGAAATGCCTTTATGTATCTTGTTTTTTTTAATATGGATTTGTTAAAATTCTTTATTTCTTCATTTATGTTAAAAGAATATGAATTTAGCACGAAACGCATATTGTATAAAGGTGTATGCCACACACGAAACTTTTAGAAGCAGAGTTCGCAACATTTATGAGTTCATACCTTTGAGAAACGTTTTGCATTATTTAAAAGATACAAAAGCTCATGAGTAATACAAAGGGAATCCAATACGATACGACGGCCATTCCGATGCAAATGGCACATAGTTGAAATATGCGACACCAAATGAAATCATAAATTCCAGTAAATACGTTGCAGGAAGTACGCGCTTTGGCGAACGTTCAGTCCTTAGTGGTTTGTATAAAATTTTTAAATTATTGCAGTTTTATCCTGCGCGCTCTGCTTTGTGCAATGTACCAACACTATTTCATTTTTCATATATTTTTATATAACAGATATCCTGAAAAGTAACGATTTTACATATATGTTTGTGTAGAAAATGAAAAGCGGTGTCAGGGATAAAGAGTGGATATGTGTGTGTATTTTTGAAATTAACACCTACATTTATCTAAATGCTTAAATAATATGAAAATTTTGTAATGTATTACAACTACAATTAAGTTCCAGCAAATCTTGGTTCCAATAATTCACATTACTTATAGTACATTTATATTTTGTTTCAACTATTAAATACACATTTCCAAGTTACATTCATGAATAGCTCACATTCAATAGTCGTTGAAATGTTGAAGATTGAAATTCCGTTAGCTAATCGATACTAATCCACAGTGCTCTGCTACTAAGGAGCTGCAGGCGCGGCCAGGACGATTTATGGCAGCATTAGACTCGCATTTGTAGAGAAGCGCGCTCTCGCACACTCTTGGCGGACGTTCCGCAAAGCTGTTTACCTAATCCATGAGCACAGGATTTATTATTTTGTACTCCACGAAATCGATTTTAGAGGATTTTTATACATACTCGTATATAGAACCAGGGCTGCTACTGCCCGACCTCGTGGACTTTGTAATGTGTTCAATTAATATTTGTACAGGGCCGCGTGTTTTTGCAATACCCCGAATTAAATTTCCCGAATCATTAAAATGAGGATTATTGGGGGAAATACGGACGTTGTAATTTCGAACTTTATAATTGTATATCATATATTTCTTTTACATTCTCCATGAATACGAGACAGTATAAATAAAATTATTTTAATTTAAACTTTACTCACAGAGGGGTAAAATAATTTTATGTTCGCGTAATTAAAGCCTTCTCCGAATTGAACCTTTAAATATCAGTATTTTTCTTTACTTCCTCAACAAATTTTCCATTGGAATTTATATTACTTATATTACAAAATTTTTCTCAACTATCATACACAGTAAAATAGTTTATTAAGTTTCCAGACGTGAGCCGGGTAGCATGTAACTTAATAAACGTATAAAATATAGTAAAATACAAAAAGTTTAACTTAATATTAAATTTCAACTTCTACTTTCTCGTTCTAGATTATTTGAGGACGATTAAAATTTTAATAAAACTTCACTTAGAACATGAACATGTCTAAAATTCAAAACATTGCATACTTTTAAGATGTTTAGACATTTTGTAAAATATATCATACATTGTAACATCATAAAACCATGATGGTGCAGTGACACTGACTATGAACACGATAGCTTTGCGTTCGATGCTCATTTGGGAGATTGAAGCATTTTACTTTCCGCGCTCATGTAAAACAAAACATTTAGTTTTGCCACTCAACTGTATTTCGAATTCTGGAGAAACATGGGGAATAGAACGTCTAAACATTAGGTCCTCTTTATCTACGCCAGTATATGCAGAATAACATGAAACTGAAAAAAAAATTGTTATATTTTTAAACTAACAACATAAATTACATTAAAATTATCTGTAAAATATTTTTTATTCCACTTATTTAATTAGACTCGCTTCATTACTCAAATCAGATTTACATTTACACCCGCGGTTCTCCAGGATAGCCTAATTTTCGTCGTCAAAACAATGAAGCCAAGTTTAATTTTAAGTTTATTTTTTGCGGTAATAAGTTAGCAGTGTCGCTTTTAATTTTGAGGGCTTTTTAAGTTGACGTTAATCACTTAAGTTACAAAAAAATAAGCTTTTGGAATAATAAATCTGATGAAAACACGTTGGCTTCGTGGGCATATTATATATGTAATTACGAAATGTTTCGTTAAATATTGAATAAATAATAAATTATTTGTATTTAGAAGAAAACATACTATGTAACTGCGTAGACCTACTTCCGTTACCTGTTGAAGTAAATATTACAGTTGTACTACTGCAATGTTGTAATTATAAGGTATTGAAAAATATTAAAACATATTTTTATATTCTTTATTTATACTGAATATAATATGAAATACATTTTAAAATTGCTATGTAAATATTAGGTTATTTATTTTTGTTTATACTGTATCAATATTGTACAAATAATATAATATTAATAAAATAATATAAAAACACTTATGAAAAATGTGTGAGTTTGCATAACAAAAAGATAAAATATATACATTTCTATCTGGTTAAAAATAAATTTAAATACCAGATTGATATGGGATGATCGGGGTCATTTGAGACGGCAATCGAATTTCTACCAACTCAAGTCACGTTTCTTACCGCCCTACAGCGTGATGTAGTGGTTGGGGTACGAGATTTATACCCTTTCAGTATTTAACTGGTAATTAATTTTAAAATTATTATAATTTAACATTTCAGAGTATCATCTATATTACTATAAAAGAGCAGTTAAAAATGTGCCTGAATATTTATTATATTGTCATAAATTATATGGGGTAAAACATTAATCTGTTGCTGTGTTTTTTTTTGTTTTTATACGTACATCTAGTAATATTTTGAGAATTGAATGAGATTGAGAGGGATTGAAACTCTTTTATTGTATATCCATAAAACCTGGACAGGAACTTTGATCTTGATATCTGGCACACCTGGTGAAGAAAGATAGTAGGTAGTCGCGCTAAACTATAAGAAATAATGAAATGTCATCATACTTAGCAAACATTTTTCAGTATGGTGGTCTAAAGCGTGACGCTATGCAGAATGTTTCGAATTTTGGGCGGAAAGCGAAAGATATAAAAAAGAATAGAAATATATGCTGCGACAATATGTGGTCAAATAAAGTGGCGAGCTGTAATTAGTATTTGTATAAATAAACTATTCAACTAGAAAAGACCCAAACAACCTAACGACACAGACATTCCGATATTAACTTACGGCTCATTTTACAAAATGTTGCATGCATGAATGTGAATCCGATGCTGTAAATCGTGTGCCCAACAAACACAAACTAATAAGACAAATAACAAACAAACAAACAGATCAATAAACATTTTTTAGTTTCCCATCATAATGCCAAGTTCCAAAGGCTATTACAGAAAAAGAAAAACGATCGAAAACTATCATAACCGTTTCATTTCCAATTTTTGGCGCCATGCCTGAAAATCATGCTAACTGATAAGTGCCGTGCAATTTTATTGGAGAGCACCATTAAGAATGCGGTTAGACCCGTCGAATGGCACCGGCGCCGCTATCGTCGCGTTAATTACCTACGAAACCCGCTTCTCGCCACTTGACCTGTGTCATTCGCCGTGGTAGGTACTTAAAATAAGTGCAGGACCATTTCCATTTGCTCTTGTGGTTTTTGATATAACCAATATCTCATTTAACTTCAGTTTAGCATTTAACTGCCATTCCTCTTATTTGTAGAACTTATTTTGAAGGGTTACGTTACAAAATTGACATATTGTAAGTCGTGCAAAGCAAGCAAGCGTGCGACTGTAAGCATGATATTGAAACGACGACAGGAACGCCCGCCATTCAATAACACGCAATGCCTCGAAAATTCGGCGAAAAGTGGGAAACGGACTGGCGTTGTGACTGGAACAGGAACAAAAGAAAACTTTATCTCTGTATATTTAATGAAAAATAAAACCGTAGCACACATGTTATGGCCAAAAGGTGGTATTAAAGAAGAAGCGATCGGATTTATTAATAGTACACTTGTATATATAAATGACAAGGTTAGTCCATGAAGTTATAACATTGCTTCAAGAGAAGGTTGTAACAAATATCAAAGGATTTATTTCTATGCTTAGAGTAAAATGCTTGAGAATATTGCATGCCACAAGACAGATGACGAGCATTTGTATGCTAGACTCTCCGGATCACTTTAAAAGATATTCTTGGAATTACCTCGTTATACTAACATATATCTTACTTTTGAACAATACTGAAACTTATAAGTGAATAGTTTTTTTTTCTTATGCAAAGTTTTCCTTATATAAGATTGTATAATTGAATTATAAATTTTATTCAAACTACTGGAAACCAACAGTTGATATAAATATTGGTATATAAAATTATAAAAATGTCCAAAATGTAAAAAAAATATAATTAAACTTATTATAGATATTTTTAAAAATGGAACATGTACACTTAACTCCGATTGTAAAGAAATAGTGACTGAATAGCTTATATAGATAATGTAAATTGTAAATGTCCGTAGCCTTTGTACACTGAAACAGTGCTCTTCAATTAAATTCCTCCATTCTGTTTCCTTATAAAACGGAATTTTAAGATAATCACGACAAGTAAAATCTCTTCAGATAAAAGAATGGTATAAATAAGGGAGGTTTGCAGTCGTATTCTTAGCTAGAATATTACAATTTCAATAGAATAGCGAGCAACATGCAACATGTCGGACAATTTATTCGTAGATAAAGTTTGGAAAGGCTCGTCGACTTCAGCGGAGTACAACGAACCAATGAAAACAAGACATTACGTAATCCCCTTTTTGTGGTGGTTGAAGTTGCGGGTGGGAGCATTTGAAACGATTCCCGACTGCGGCCGCAACGCGAACTGCTCCGTACAAGAATACTTCTGAACTTCTACAATACAATGTACTTTACTTGACTTAGTCGTGTATTCATATTGTCATACACTTTTCAATTTTGAAATTTCAATATGTTAACGCCTTATATAAATAAGTTTACTTTTAGAAACATAATATATCAGATTTTTGTTAGTTTTAAAGTAAAAGTTAGTTAAAGTAATATTCTTATCTTTAGTAATAGTTCTAGCGATTTCATCCTCAACAATGTTTCATTGAAACAAAAAGAATAATTCACAATAAACATTTCAAAACACTTAATAAATGAGCTTACTATACAATCAACCAATTCTATATTATTTCTTTTTATACATGCATTAATGCATAAAGCTTTTATTTACAGACTCCTAGACTTGCGAAGGTTCTATTTCAGGAAGGACAGCCGTCCAGTCGCGACAAGCTAAATGCAGCGAGACTGCAACGACAACGATATGCACTTTGCGTCGTGAATTTTTAATAGCACCGGTTATTTCGGCGCGAATTGGCTAACTAACTTCGCTAATGATCCGTTTGAGCTGTTGTACAGTTGGAGTAATCCTATTCGTAACGAGATTATCGACTTTGTGAAGGAATTTAGTTTTGTTTTGAAGTTATTTTCTATTTTTAGTCATAAAAAATTATTTTTATAAGGAAATGTGAAGGTTCTGAAATTTTGTTCTAATTAGTAGTTTAGTAGTATCAAACACAGTATAGTTTAACTTTTGATACATTCAAAAATATGTTTTTTAAAAGATTTTCATATTTTAGTATAATAAATTAGCACAAGGTAGAGTTATACTATTATTATAAAATTACATATCGAATTATTATAAAGTTAAACAGAAGAGATGTTTTTATTCTAAATATAATATATAAAAAAAAGCAGTTAACTAACCTTTATAGTATTTATATAAATACTTTTTATTAAAAAAAACATATAATTTATATAGAAACTAAATATCATTTAATTCATCACATAAATATTTGCATAAATATTAAATTCATAAGCGCTATTGGTCCAATGAGCTGAACAAATTGTCCGTTTCGATCAATTCCGTGAACGTGAAAATTACTCGACTGCAATAACACAGTTACACTGCATGAAGAGTTTGCTCAATGCCATAGGTTTTGTTCAAAAAGGTCTTATAACTTTTTATTATTAGAATAAATATTTTTAGTATAATATATTGACAATTTCTTATTACTTTTCTTCTAGAAGTGCAAAAAACTGCTATTTAGCGAATAGTCTGTAATCTCATAAATTTACACGTTTTTAGGTTTGAAAATCTTGTATAATTAAAAGTTTAAAACGTAACATAGGACGGCTAATGTTTAGAATAATTTATATCTGCAAAAAAAGTATGATAAGCCACGGGCATAGAGAATGAAAGTTTTCACTTTAATTAAACAGTCACGAAGAGTACCTACCTAAAGCCTGAGGCTAGATATTAAATATTTAATAAACTAAATTCTATATAATAAATTCTATACAAAACATTTAATAAAGTACGTTCCATATAGTTAAATTTATATGAGCGACCAGGCGCAGGGGCACGAGCATGCGACTGTTAACGCGACAGGTTGTGGGTTCGATTTCCACTCGACAAAATGAAATATTTAATGTTTTCATTTCCTTGTTCTGGTAACGAGGCAAAGCGCGGTGTTCCACCACTCAAAACGCAATGTGAAAGTGGGGAACGGAAGTGTTTTAACACTAGGTCCCAGGTTCCCTCTGCCTACCGTGCTATATGCAGAACGCAGCGTGACGCTAAAATATATATATTATATATAGTAAAATGTAGGTATACACACAATAAAATAAAAAACATAAAATATATGAAGTACCGACATACTACATTCTCATTTTCTTATTAAAGACCAACCTTTGCTACCGGCTAATGGAGATAATTTAAACGTACATTTCTTTGCCTTATAAATATCTCAATTTACTTTAAATGAATATGTTAAAATATGATTGAGAGAACTCTACTCTCGCTACAGATGCTGGTATACGACTGGTACACGGTTAAACTGTCAAGCGTAAAGTTACAGGATTTGAGTAAGATTACCACAAAGCATTCTCATTTTATATGCCAGTTATTATCAGTTAATTCTATATTAGTATAAGAATAAACGTAACTGAAATTTTGTTAAAGAGAAATATCTATTTTTTAATTTTACAGTTTTTATTGCATTATTATTATTATAAATAATTAAGATATAAATTTAAGTAACATAAAGGGAGTAATCATACTGATCTATTACTAAAAAAATACTTACCTTAAAATAAATTACCGAAAAATAAACATTTTTGAATTTTTCAGACCTTCAATATATAAAAGAAAATGTAGTACTTATATTAAAATAACACATTATACAATACATCAAACACGAGAAAGCCTTTATACAGTCATATTTACCTATTATACTCGTATGTATGAGTAACAAATTTATACAAGGCCAAACCTTCTTTGACATGAATTGACAAGCGAGTACTTACGGATCTTCGAAAACAAGTTTCAAGACAATAGAAAAGAATAGTTAAATTAGAACATGAGAAAGAAGAAAGGAGATAGGAAAAATCCCCAATGGAACCTGCAAAGCCTCCTCATTGATCACAGTAACGCGTAAAGCCCTTAAAAATCCGGCAATTTATTTAGACCGTAACAAGGGTCTTTCTGGAGTTTTAAAAAAGTATTTATATTTTATTGTAAATATCTTATATACTGTTTTTGTTGATACTGATTTTTTATGTACATATATGGGAAGATATATAAGAATTTTTATTATATACTTTAATATGAAAATAGCTTTTAAATTGAGGAGACTTTCACATTTAGTCACAATCGATTCCTTTTGTTTTTTTACTATGAAACACGTCAATTAATATCAAACCTATAAATTAAATAAAAAAGTTCCATAATACGTACGGATACTTCAAAAAGAACCAGTAAAGATTTTATACGGAAAGCAATTCCGAATGTGTAATAAAATAAACTATTCTATTAATAAATTGTATAAATATTAATGGTACTCCTGCTACTTAACTCGGCTCTGAAAATGTTAAATACTGAAGTGTCACTCGAGTCGCTTACGTATTACGAACATACCTAAATGACTGTGTACATTTCAGCATCATTTATTTCAAATAAGTTCTGAAGTTTGTAATATTCTCTCACTCAGTTTCAACAATAAAGTCGAGAACTCTCATTAGCCTCACGATTTATAAACAAAGATTAACTTTTAAAGACGTAATGACTCCCAGCTAAAATTAATAGCCCTAATGGATTTTGTGAACAAAACCTTATAAGAAAATGTTATTGCGTTTTCATTCTTAATTAGCGCTTTTTATATGTGAGTAACGAATAAAAATGTAATTATTAGTTACTTTTAAAAACAAATTTACAAACTATTTGTGATAAATTGTTTGAAAAGTTGGGCCAGTCGTTGCGCAGGGACAAAAAGAGTGACTGTAAGCGCGACAGGAATGAAATATTTAATATTTCCATTTTCTTCACCTTCTGTCGAGGCAAAGCGCGGCGTTAAGATACTCAACACGCAATATCTCTTGAATTCGGTGACAAATCGGGAACGTAGTGTCTTAACACTAGGTTGTGTCTGCCTACCCCCCGTGTAGGATACAGGGAGACGCTAAAAATAACAGTATTTAAATAAAAAATAACATATTATTCATGTATTTATGAATTCTAGCGTAATTTTCCTTTACAATCTTTCCCCAGACGCGCATACCGAAAGCGACGTTACACCAATATCGAACTAATGACCCGAGCTCATTACGTCGCCACGCCGCTAAACGATCGTCGTTATTTAAATGATATTCTAAATACTTAGATATTATCGCTTGTACATACATACATAACAAACTGACGTAACTATTTAGCCTTGATAAAATATAGTGTTCAATGAAAGTTGAATCACGCATATCGTGCACTTTATCGGGTTCGCCCCCGTTATCTGATTTTAGCATGACTTTCAGTGGTTACCTAAATAAGGGTTCATTTTCTTATAAAATATTAAACAGTCATGCGACAGTTCCATCAATCTTTTAAGTTGGCATTAATCGTATATTGACTCCTGTCTCTATCACACACACATTTACAAATAATCACGTTTTCTATTGTACTTTATATAATCTGTGTAAATTATGAATTCTTCCTTTCCTGGAATTTGTAACATTTCCTCGTAAAGCTTATGAATATGAAAGTAATATCAAATCCGGGGCGAAGTTGTGCGCCAATTTCTTATTACGTCGGAAAATATATAAGTGTTACGAAGTGGCATTTCATAAATTACTGTTATAAAAAATCAGCTTTCCCGCTCTATCCAAACAGCCATCAAAATTTAATTTGGTAGAAAGCGCACTCAGTGAGTAATGTATGCCGAATGCCTGCGAGCGAGCTCGTCGACTCGCCGCGCCGCTTCGGAGAACTAGCGCCGCTATTACGTCTTACTGCTTTATTTACAATTTCAGGGAGTCGAAGTAACGAAAAATATGAAACATTTCTGTTTTAAAACGTATGAATTAAACATAGTTATGTGCGAGAGTGAAATAACGGATTTTTTATGGCATATTTAATAATTTATTTACCTTTTCATTTATCGCTCCGATATTGTTTAATGGTTATATTATATGTACATACTAGTGGACCCGGACGCGGCTACGCCTGCTTGAACTATAAGAATATTTTCGCGTCGGTCATACTCATACTATGCCGCCCTAGGTCATTTCGAATCAGTGGCATCTCCTTAATTATTTATTAGTATGTTATACAGTAAACTATAATTTCAATCTAGATAAAATGCTAAAAGTGACTATAATATTTATTTTCATAACGTCCTTATGTTATGTTACGTCCATAATTTCAAAATTCCGCGGTAACGGTCGCGTAGCAACGACGGTTGTTATTAACATGGCAGAATAAATTGCATGTCAAATTAGAAAGTACTTTAAAATATATTAGTTTATATGTATAATGTAATGTTATATAGCCTATAGCACTTCTGAAGAAAGCAGCTTTCATACAAAACAAAAACATAGTAAATCGGACCAGTATATCCAGAGATCTTAGCGTTCAAACAAACAAACATACAAACAAACTCTTCCGCTTTATTATATTAGTATAGATAAGTAAATCGATGTCAGTTACATCAGAGCCAATTTACGAAGCTCTTGTCAGTAGTAACGATGTCTGCCAGTCACTGTGGCCGAAAACGGTCAGGATTGTATATATACATAGAAGTACATTTTATAGCAATTATTTATATTAAAATGGCACGAATTTTAATTAACATAAAAAAGCAACCTTATTTTCTTAAATAATATCCTCATTTTTTTATTTACATAGAAACAGGCCTAGTAAAATAAAAATAAATTTCATATTCCTGCGATTTGGTTTTGGTAGCGCTCGTAACGGTACAAACTTAAGCGTAATGTTGCCATAAATAGCGCCTCTGGCGGCTGCCACTCCTGCAAACCTTAAGTAGCAGATCACAGCAAATTAGTATCGATTAGCAAACGGAATTCCATGTTTGCCATTTAATTACCTATAACTTCTGCTTCTGGAATAATGTGCGTCAGTATTTCTAATATTTATAGTAACAGTAATAATAAAAAAACGTCAGTTATCCTATATTAATTCAGAGCACGTAATGTAAGTGCATCGGGAAGAAAGCCTTGTTTCTTTAATCTCTCAGGCTAGTAAGACTCCAGGTAGCAAGTTAAACAGATTTTTTAACTTACTTTTTTTGTAGATACGGAAAATAAAATAAACATTTAATTTAAAACCTTAATAAGTGTATACATAATATATGTCTGTATAGTGTTAGGCATAAGCTAAATCTTATTTCATATAGATAAAATACATGGAAATTATCAAAATACAATTATGTATCTGTAAATATACGTAAAATAATATATATTTTTATAATCTGTATGCGAGTTCTAATTTTTTATCCTATTTTATAGTTTAATATCAAATAGTGTGTTCCCATTAATCCTTATTCACATAATTAACTGAAATGACGTAAATAGTATTGAAATTCCGTAGCTCGACGTTTGACAGTTTAATTAAGCATGTACTAAGTCTGATACGAGGGTCTAACGCAAAATCAGAGTCCAATCAATCCTCTCCTCAATTATACACATTTAGAGTAAATTGGGCATTATGACCGTCGTCATAAAATGCAAATTATTTTGCGCTCCAATGACTAAGAGGCATTCCTGTGTTTGCTTTTAAATATTTGTATTCGTAAACCCTTTTGGGTACCGCATTAAAATTCAATTTTCCCTGAAATTGTAAGGATCAGCCTAATGTGAATTATACACAGATATGCAATTAGCGTCTGCTGTCAGTATTATGCCAGAAGCATTAACAGATATATAATATCTTACATAAAATATTATGTTTTCCATCTGTTATGTGAAATATCTAATCTTTAAGCATTCTGAGCATTACTTAAGTGTTGAAATAAATTATTTACTATTTTGTAAGTAGTAGTAAATATTCAGTATCTTTTAATTTAATTCAAATCTGACTGGGACAATCTTAAAGAACGATACGACGACTCATACTTTATTTAAACCTTTTGAGATTATTGTTAACTTCTAATAAATTTTAATTGAGGCAGTCCTGGTGCAGAGACACAAACGTGTGACTGTACGGGACATATTGGGTTCGATTCCAACTCGAGATATTTAATATTTTTATTTCTTCGCTCTGTTGTCAAAAAGGATAAAGTTTTTTAATAACATTCGTAAACCTTTATTTATCGGTGAAATACATCAATGTAACTAACCTTTACTCAAGCCTTTACAATAGACAAGGTATATTGAAAATAAACTGAAACCGCACCTGCAAATCTCAATAGTAACGAAATACTGTTATCTCAGCATTGGAGTGCAGCCCACATTGCTTGCACACCGCAATTAATCAAAACGGTCAATTCACTCAACACAACGGCTTATGAAGTGGAAAATCAGATAAGTCAGAACTTTTTTGAGCTGCAAGTTCCGAACACCTCCAAAAGTATGTAAGTTGATAACAACTTTATAACAGAAAGTATTTTTAAAGAAACAAGTGGAAATCTAGCGCTGTTCTTTGAGATCACAACTTCATCAGATCAGATTTATACAAAGTAAAATAAATATCCGGCACGCTTATCTTGCAATCTGCGAAAAGTAAATGAGAAACGAGAATGGCATTTCAGCAAATTGATGACCGAAATTTATATATTTCAATATTTATTATGTTTTAAAAGTTCCAAAATATAAATATAATTAGTATGAAGAAGTAACTGAAAAACAATTGAGTAATGCATATACATATAAGGAACATGCAGTACTATACTAAACTAGTAGTGTACTAGTGAACACATAGAAAAGGGAACCCTAACTTGTGTTTTAATTACTTAGTATCAGAGGCCGTTCGTACCGAACACTCGGGTAAATAAAAGTACAAACTGCCACAAACAGCACCAACCCGTTTTGCGGAATGAATAGAAAATCAAACATAACTTGCTTTATGTTCACAATAAACTCTCTAATTTTTAAAATTTTTGAGGTTTTACGAGAAATGCCACCACAGCCATAGCTTCCTTCATCTTCTCTTAATTTTTTACCTGTTGGTCAATATGTGCTTATTTCTATAGTCTTACTTAATATAATTTTTTTGCTAAAAACTTATGATATAACATTAGTTAAACTTAACTATATATTTTATTAGAAACGATATTTATTGTTAGAACAAAATTACATAATTCAGCAATATTCAATAAAAGACTAAATTTTAACTGAATTAATATACATTAAAAGAGTAGTAAAATGTCACAATTTATTAATAGCATTCTGTTTATCACAATAAAAAGCCTCGTTACTGGTGTTGATCGGTTAGAGCTAGAATTATACAAGCTCCAGACTGTCCGTAGCAACTAGCAACTGTCATTGATGGTAGATGAACATCCGGACGTGACAGCTTAACGTGCCTTGCGGCGTGCGGAGGAAGTCGCGTGCAAGCCAATTTGTTATACCTAACTGAAGGAAGCCTTGCTCAACCATAAGTGCCTAAGCTGTCACTATCATTTTTATAACTTCACGCTGTATCCCGCACATAGCAGGTTATACAGAAGAAACTTAGGAACGTTGTGTTAAGACACTCCGTTCCCCATTTTCCGCCCGATTCCGGAAGCATTGCGTACCGAGTGGCTGAACTCATCGCCACGCGACCAGAGCGAGAAAATGAATTACATTTAAATTTGCATTAAAGTAGGTAATTTTATAATACTTATGTGTACTACGTATGTAAATGTCTTCGCCATTTGACTATACATAATCTCATATTCTTACCAAACAACAGCTAATTTGTAGTTGAGAAAGTTAGTGCTTTAATACTTAAGTCTCATAGGAAATATATAACAAGATATCTTATTCACTTTCTGAAGTTGTACAAACTTGTTTACCAGCTTGTGTGTCTATTTCTCCTCGAAGAAACGGCAACTTGGTGCTTAAAACATAAGAAACTTTATAGCTTTCGGATAACTTTTACTACTTACTCCTGACATTTGGAGAAACGTCTCACTAAAATTTTCTCGCTAGCCATAATTACGTTGGTACATTTTATAGCGTCATATGAACACCGTTCAATAAATGACTATGAAAATTGCATTTTTTTTTAAAACAATGATATCTTTAGTTAGTTATTTTGTTGTTTTCTTTGTTATACTGGCAATATTTATATATAATCATCTAATCACGCACAATTTAAATTTTACTACCAGAGAAAAAATCAGCTTCGCGCTGTATCCCGCATCCAGCAGGGTATCCAGAGGGAACCTAGTGTTAAGACACCCCGTTCCTCGTTTTCCGTCGAATTTTTGAGGCATTGTGTTTTGACTGGCGGAATTCAACGCCTTAAATTTAACTTGTTACCAGAGCGAAGAAATAAATATATTCATAAATAACAATTCATTTCCCTGAGTGGGGATCGAACCCCCAACCATCGCATTTACACCACCACGACTTGCCTTTGCCACGACGGCCTCACAATTTTAATGTTACTATAAAATCACAATTTTGTTAAAGAACTAAACGATAGAATTTCTTCATAAGCTGTTTGCTACAACATTGTACTTAAGAACGAGGTTACAAAGCTCTCCTTATTTAAGTTGCTTTAATCTCAAGAAACTAAGAAACTGTTACTCTATTCATTTAAAGATTATCTGAAAAGGCTGTTTTATTAATGAGGATAATGATTTTAGTAAAACCCTGGCTGGCAAGTGTGAAAGGCATATTGTATGTGTGGGTGTTTAAAATTCAGTGCAGTCCAGTTCAGTTCTTAATGTCATGGTGTGTTAGTAATTAGAATGTTGAATGGTGTTAGGACAGGTGAACTGTCAAACAATCGTCAGTATACATATCGCCCCATTATAACCTAATTATTAGGACAAATTGAAAATTCTATTTATATGAAATGTCGATGAGGCCGGTCGTGGCGCAGGCGCACAAGCGTGTGAATGTAAACGCGATAGGTTGTGGGTTCGATTCCTACTTAAGGAAATGAAATATTTAATATTTTCATTTCTTCACTCGAGGCAAAGCACAGCGTTGAGTCTCGCCATTCAACACGCAGTGCCTCCAGAATTCCACAGAAAATGGAGAGCGGAGTGTCTTAACACTAGGCTCCCTCTGTCTACCCTTTTATATGCGGAATAATTAAATGTCGTAAAGGAAAATCGTTAAGATTTATAACGAATAGTTTATCTAGTACACTCGAAATACAATTACTCAGTAAATATAGTATATGAAGGATTAAATCGATTAATTAGAGGGTAGATAGAGTTTGCAGAGTAAGATAATTAATTACACTTACACAATGCCACGAACGGGGCCCCGGAGACTCGTATTCAGACATGGGTCTACGCAAAACGGTATTGAATATGTGCTGCTATTATCGTTTCTCGATCTATGAAATTTACGGGGAACCTGTGTTGTAATGTTTTTAATTATGTTGAAAATGTTGTATACGGCTCTTGGTATTGGAGGAAACAAGCGTGAAGAATGGTTGCCATTCTTCTCGTGACAGATTTTGTAGACTAAAGAATCTAGCGTCAGGACACTTCATTCTCCGCTTTCATCTCAAATTAATGATAATAATTTAAGTGGTAAAATAGTTGGGTGGCAGAAATTGTCACTGTGACCAGTCTATAACCATCTCATTTCTACCACCCAAGTATTTTTAAATTTATTTCTCTCTTAAAACTGTAGTCTTAGTTAGTTAATAATTACACTTTTATTTTTAAGCCCTATAATTTAAATTATCTAGAAAGCTTCGACTATTTTCTTCACCGAAGTTTATTTTAAAAAAAATATCAATAATAATAAATAAACAAGATACATACGATTTAGCGAGAAACTACACTATTCAAATTCTTTAAACGGTTATAACTGTGTTATGCAAATTTTAAACTTCATTTATAGGTTTATATCATATTATTTTAAACTATTTCGAGGTTTCCGTGCATTCAATTGGACATACAAAAGTAATCCACAGTATTACTGCAACTAATTAAAATGCCATTAAATTGAAATGTTGGCCGTCGTGGCGCAGTGGCACAAGGGTGTGACTGTAACGCGACGGTTGTGGGTTCGAACCCCACCCGAGGAAGTGAAATATTTATTTACGTTTATATTTCCATTTCTTCATTCTGATGTCGAGGCAAAGCGCGGCGTTAAGTTCTGCCACTCAACACTTAATGGCTTCAGAATTCGGCAGAAAGTTGGGAACGGAGTGTCTTAATACTAGGTTCCTCTGCCTACCCTGCTGTGTGCGGAATACAGCGTGAAGGTAAAAAAAAGTTTTATGTAATTTCATAATTTTCTATAATTTGAAGCTACTACAATTTCTAATATCTACAACGTACTTGAACTGTTTCACCGACTACATCGACCTTTCTTAAGTATAAAACTTTTAAACATAATGCATGCGACATTGTTGCTTCTACAATTTAGTACTGCACAAAATTGCCTCCTAAGCAATGTTGAATAATACTTATAATATAAAGTTATAATTTTTCATAAGTTGGTTAACTTCATGTTTTTTTTTATATGTATAGATCTATACTAATATAATAAAGCGGAAAAGTTTGTTTGTTTGTTTGTTTGAACGCTAAGATCTTTGGATCTACTTGTCCGATTTACTTTGTTTTTGTTTTGTATGAAAGCTGCATTCTTCAGAAGTGCTATAGGCTATATAACATTACATTACATATATATACTAATATATTTTAAAGTACTTTCTAATTTGACATGCAATTTATTCTGCCATGTTAATAACAACCGTCGCGTCGCTATGCGACCGTTACCGCGACATTTTGATATTCATCCTTATGACAATAAATATAATAGTCAATTTTTGCATTTTATCTAGATTGAAATTATAGTTTAATAACATACTAATAAATAATTAAGGAGATGTCACTGATTCGAAATGACCTAGCCTACGGGCGGCACAGTATGACCGACGCGAAAATATTCTTATAGTTCAAGCAGGCGTAGCCGCGTCCGGGTCCACTAGTATATAATAAAATTGTAACTGATCGCTGTCTGTACATGGAAAATAAGTCAAATTAGTAAAATAATAATCGTATAGCTCTAACGGGTCGCGAGTATTAAAATAAATATAAGTAGTGATGAACGGAGTTTCCTTACACTAGGTTCCTTCTGCCTACTCCTGAGCATAGCAGATGTATTAGGGATATATCTTGAAGCTGATTTAAGTAAACTTTAGTATAAATTATATCGAGTTAATACATATAATAATTTCATTGACTACAATCTGCAGTTTCTCAAGTTTCAACTGCGACACACGTGCATTACCTTAGCAGAAGCTAACTCTCTTGCAGCGCTTTAGTAACGATCCACTCGTGTATCTGCCAAAAGAAAATCTCCGCCACCTTAAAAATGACCCATGTCGTATAACCACCTTTAGCTAAATGTAGCTTCCATTATTTATTATATAGAATTTATATTTTATTTTTTTCATATTCTATAAGAAGAATTCTTTTTTTCTTCACTTTCCACTAGAAAATTGTAGACATTAGATATTGAGTGACGTGACCAGTGTAATGAAAATAATTAATTACTCTGAGTGGAAATCTAAGTCACAACCGTCACTTTATATTATAATTAAATTACTCATCGTTATAATTAAATTACTTAAAAAAAATCAAAATGTCAATATAAATAAAGTAAACGGGTACTTTCATTTTATTTATACTTACTCCAAAAGTCCTAAGTTAAGATAATAAAATTTACGTTAGTGTTAAGGTTATGCCTCGCAAATATTTTTTTCTGCGCACGTTTCAACAAAAATTATATAAAAGTGACAAAAGGAAAAGCGCCTAAAGCAAATGGCAACGTGTTCTATCTACATCGTAGAGAAATTAGCTGGCAGCTAACCTCCGTTACCCTGTTAGGTACTTAGCGAGTGAGCGCACTTATCCTGAGCCTTTTATTATTTTATAACCAAATAGCACCAGACAATGTTTTAACGCCAAATTATGTTTACATAAATTTTCGAGAATTATATTTGGTAGTAGAAGTATGAAATATGTGATACTAAGACGTTGTTCATTACCTTTTTGTATTCCTTTTTTTTTCGTTGTGTTTTTTAAAAATATTTTTTATAGGTAAAATGTAAATTAAATAATGTGGTTTTTGTTTACAAGTTAATAAATTTTGCTTCTTCTTCTTTTTGTGCGGTTCTAAAAAATCATATCTTTTCTGCATAGCAGACTAAGCAGCACCAACTTAATGTTAAGACACTTCATTTCCCACTTTCCGCCTAATTTTGAGACTTTGGGTGTTGACTGGCGGATCTCAAAGCTATGATTGGTTTACTAGAGGGAAATTAAGATAATTTAATCATAATCATTCCCCCCACTGGGAATCAATCCCACAACCTTCGCGCTTACAGTCAGACGCTGTTCCACTGCGCTATCTATATTAATATATGAAGCGAAAATTTTATATACCTTTTCAAAAGAATAGTTCGTCCGAGGATTTAAAAAATTGCCACAGCTATAGTTTATTGACACTTATAGGAGCGCAAAATGCTAATATTTTGTTGAAATAATGCATAAAAATATATGAAATTAATAATGTAATGGTAACACATACTACCATATATTTGACAATACACATATTTATGGTACACCGTGGTACACTGGGGATATCTGATTAATTATAGTAGTCCTGAATTCAAACAAATACGTAGTCTTTTAATTTATGACAAATGAGTTAAGCCTCGTTAAAATTATTTCCTTTGGATATATAACGTTATCTTTATTTCTAGGAGCTCGACATTTTTATCTTAAAATGAATACTTAATTAAAGTAATGAATTCCTTTTCAAGTGATTACATGCGACGTATTCAAACTATTAATAGCTTACAATTATATCCGGATTGTCAATTAAATCAACAGAAAGCGGCTTCATCCGGGTCGGGTGGACACAATTATTCATCAGCGGTATTAAGCCTTTAATCCGACAATATTGACCGGTCTGATCGCACAGTACCTCCTTCTGTGCGTGTACACCGACCTTGTATTCAGATGAAAGATATACCTAGATAGGTAAAATTTATGAAATACATTTAATTATTTTTTTATTTTACTGCGGCAAGAAAGGAGAAATTACTTCGTTATGTTGTTTTGGTGTAATTGAAACGAAACGGGACAGAAAAAAATAAATATTCTGTCTTATGGGAATCCCCCATACGAAAACCATGAACACCTAATGAAGAGGAAGTGAAGCAAGAAATACATTACTATCGGCAACCTTAACTTAACCTTTCCCTCGCAAAGATATTGCGAAATTAAAAATACTATTGTAAATTCGTTATTACATAGAAGGAAGTACATAAAATAAATATAAAAAAAACATGTAATCCAATAATAAATGCAATATTTATATTTGAAGCTGCCGTTTTCCGTATAATGTCGATGTTCACGGTTATTGATTACCTATTTTTAAGTCTTGTCCAGAATAGCTCCAGACTTCAGTATATAAATAAAAGATAACCAGAGTCTGGCGCTAGAAAGGCTTTCTAGCTAATGGCCTTAAAATATTTCATTTTTAGAATTGTTTTGAACCGGAATTCCGCCAAGTGACAGTTAAACTGATGTGTTCCGCAACGAGAGCGGAGAGTGTACATTTATTAAATGTCTTAACTTAACAATGAAAACGAACTTATTTTCTGTTGATAAGTGTGTTAGATTACAAGCGCTTTCTTTAATTTTATTTGTAATCTGATTTAAGATTTATAGAATTAGATAATCGAGTGCCATATAAATTCATGTATGTATATTAATATTAAATTCGTGACTAAAAATGTTGAATGTAAAATTTTTGTTACTATCTTTGATGGAAATTATACTTGCCTTAGTTGAGTAGCACTTTATTTTAAACAGGTCAAGTAAAATATCAAAACTAAATCTAAAATAGAAATAAACATGCTATTTTAATTTAAGCATCAATTTCTATAGAATCTAAATATATATTATGCAAGTTTGTAATTTATGATTTAAAATTTTCTAGCCCAATAATATAATTGCCATTATTAGGTGACAATAGTTTGAAGTTCCCTCTTCTATCCCCTGTATAGTGTGTCTATCAATCTACCAATCACTCTGTATATAGTAATGATCTCTTTAAAAAGAAATTATGAGCTCGATATGCCAAGTTTTTATATTTTGTATTAGTATACAAATAAATACATATACATTCATACACCTCAGTACTAAAAACAGACAAGTAATATTTCACCTAGTAAATTCAACTTGTTTAAATAATTAATAAGATCAAGTGCTTCAGTATCAACGATATAAAATAATGTAATAAATTCGGTCATGGGCGGGCCAAGGCGTAGGCGAAGTGGGCCACCGCCTGCTACGGAATTAATTTAATTTGACTAAAACAATATCTTTTTATATAAATATTTTTATTTAATATTTATTTTTGATACAATTATACATATATTAAATAGGGTGTGACTGTAACGCGACGATTGTAAGTTCGATCCCCACTCGAGGAAGTGAAATATTTATTAACGTTTATAATATACCTACCACACCCATATCTTGGTGTTTATTGCACATTATATATTTTTTTTATATTTGTATACTTTTACGTATTTTCGAGCCCAATTTTCACATATTACTTTGATGTTAAATAACATTCCAGGAAATCAGTCATGTAGGGACGCACGATTATAAACCTGACAGGGTGTGAGTTCATAGTCAATATAAACATAGTTTACGTTAATCACACCTATCTATTACATGTGAATATTAATCAAATGTCAACTAAGTATACCATGAAATACATACAATATTACTTTCTCCAAATATATATATGTAGAAGCATCAGAAGGGGCCTCAAAGTGGTCTTGGCTGTCACTATTCATTTATGGGCGTTGCAGCAACTGAGATGTTTAAATAAAAGTCACACTTATATTCTACAATGTCTTATTACTCGTTTACATAAAAGTTTTAAAATAAATCTCACAAGATTAACAAAATTACAATAGATTAGGAGCCAATAGGTTAGTTGGTGAACATCTCACGCCATAGCTGTCAACCAATGACATCTGCTATAACTCGTGGCTACCACCTACTACCACCTACTACCCTATTCGGGGTTACCCGCTCCATTTTAAATATTCTTCTAATATAATCCATTACATAAATCAATTGAAATCGAAATGTAATAATTGCGAAATTATAATTAAAACTAATACATAGCTGCGCGCCGTCATATATATATATATATATATATATATATATATATACTTATATTTTATACAAAACGACATTGTTCAAATAAGAAAACACAAATTCTAAATTCAAAATAAACGCCAACACATAGTACCTACATATAACAAAGGGAAACATTAATAGATGTAATTACATAGACAGCGGCGCGCAAACACGGCATGATTTGCAAAAGCTAATTAGGCATCGCGTCGAAATAACTGACGCTATTAAAAATTCAGCACGCGAAGTGCAGATCGCTGTCGCTGCAGTCTCGCTGCATTTAGCCTGTCGTGGCTCGTGGCCGGTCGCCGCCCGCCCCCGACCCGCCGTCACCCGCCCTCGCCCGCCCTCGCCGTCATTCCTCAAATAGACGGCGTTCCGGGTACGAGAGCTTGCATTGTCTTTATCCTATCATTTTGAACAATATTTATGTTCCTTATATTGTTTTGAGGCCAGCCGTGGCGCAGCTCTAGTATGTAAAGGCGAAAAGTTGTAAGTTTGGAGTGTCTTAACACTATGTTCTCTCTGCTTACTCTGCTGTGTGTGGGATGCAGCGTGAACCTTTTATTTGAAGCCTTGTTTTTTACTTATTATGACAATTCGTCAAGCATTTGGGCTTATCGAAACGTTCAATTATTTTGTTTGTTTTAAAAATTGCATCGAATAATATTTTTATTGAATATAAATCCACCGTGCTCTTGGACTATAGCTAAATTCGAAATAGCGATCCGTGAATGTGAAAATTGATTTTGACATATCATGCTTTATTCGTGCCCGCCACCGGTGCACCGGTGGAGGGTTTTATATAATGCAAAACCCATTTCTGGATTTATCCATTAACCGTCTGAGAATAAAATGACATTTGATATTTTATTTTTAAGATATCAAACGACACGATTTGTTCGCTCTGTCGTGAAACTTATGGAATTTAATATCCGCAATGAATACCATAGAGTTGCTTTACCTAACATGTTTTTATGTTTGCACATCTTCAATTTAATCCATCCATCCATCAGCCTTTTAAAGTCCACTGCTGGACATAGGCCTCCTCCAATGCTCGCCACTCCGTCCGATCCTGCGTTCTTTGAATCCAGCGGGTTCCTGCTGTCTTCTTGAGGTCGTCGGTCCACCTGGTTGGAGGGCGGCCTGTACTCCTTTTGCTGAGACGTGGTCGCCACTCGAGGATTCTTCCCCATTTGAGGATTTGTCAGGAGGATCGACATCCGTTGGATTCTTCCCCATCGGTTGTCGGTCCTCCTGACAAATAATATCTACTAAAATAATATGTTGTTAGCTTCATACGTTTCATACATATGGTAAGCAGAGAGAACATAGCTTTTAAGGACAAACCTTTTACAATCTAGTAGAGAAAATTAATTGATAGGCTGGAACTAATATTAAATGTTACCCAAACAAGCTATAGATATACATATCTTTTACTTATATATCTTTAAAACCCCTTAGATATATATCAAAGCCCTGTTATTAGGATAGATTATCGAACTATTGTGTAAAGGGCCCAAATCGATTTAGATGGCGGCCAGGTTTGTAAACTTAGATAATAATTAATTACACTGTAACAATGCCTTGGTCTTTACAGGACCCCAGAGCATCGTAGTCAGACATCGACCTACACAAAGCCGTATTGTATTTAGGTAAATTTACTTTAACAGTGATTGGCTGTATGCATATAATAATATATTATAATTAATAACTAATTTATTAGGTATCGGAAATATATGCAATTAATTATATACATACCTACTTATACGGAAAGGATTACTAATGTTTGAAAAAAAAAAGAAAAACATTAAAATGATGCGTTAATGCAAGTAAAAATATTCAGCGTGCTATAGCTTAGGACAAGATCAAACACTATTATTTTAAACGTTGAGAAATAATTAATGAATATTTGTAATAATTCGAACTTATCTTTACAACCCACAAGTAAGTTATTTTTATAATATTGAAGTATATTTTTTTCAACTTCAGGCTGTATCACGCATCTGGAAGGTAGGACAGAGAGAGCTTAGTGCTAAGACACTCCGCCCACTTTCCGCTGAATTCTGGAGCCATTGCATTTTAAGTGGCGAAACTCAACTGAAATGAAAATATTAAATATTTCATTTCCTCGAGTTGGTTTGTTGGTTACGACAAGCGTGTGACTGTTAACCTGTCGCGTCTATAGTCGTAAACTTGGAAGTATATCTCTTCACTAATAGATATATAGATTTTAGAGTCATGCAATATTAATAACAATGAAACTTTAAGATGTATCAGTAACAAAGTATGTAAAAATCGAAGCAGATTTAGTTTACGAAAATCCGAATAAATAGAGCCCAATATTACGATCGACTTTTCTGAATGCAAAAGTGCATCGTAAAGAAAAACATTGCAAGACAACCGGGTGAGTTCGAAAGTTTTCAGTCCGCTATAGAAGGCAATGCGAAAGGATGAGTTTTATATTCTTTTAGCAATACTTTAAATTAGAAATTTATCCCTATTCCAATGTAATGATATATAAAAATATAGTTTGCATTTTTATTATAGAGGCCGTCGAGATGCAAGGTTTCTACGCTCTGGTACCAAGGCAAAAGCGCGGCGTTGAGCTCCGCCACTTAACACGCAATGCCTAGAAGCTTAAGTGGTGAAAGGCCTGTCTTATTAACACTGTATTCCCTCTGCCTATCCTGCTGCATGCGAGATACAGCGTGAAGTTGAAAAAACAGTTTGTATAATCCACTTACAAGTTCCCACCTGTAAGTTTCTTAATAAAATAAGTGAGCGATACGAATTTTCCTCAATCTCCATAAATAAAAAGTAGATTAAAGAGTTTCGGCTCTCACTTGGAGATCAATCAATGTTGACGGGTTTTGAGCGTTAGTAAAATTAAAGCGGAATCAATCAATCAGTGCGAAATCTGTGAGGGTGATTGAGAACTCCGGCTCCAATAACTTTATAAAAAAATTGACATCTACTTGACTCTCTTTAAGTTTTGTGTTGAAATTTTATAATATTTATTTGTGATATTCAATTAAAATTTTAAAAACAATGAAATTATTAATAGAATAATGTTAATAATAGACAGAAACGACGTAAGTTCATGTACGTAATGTTATGAAAAATTGTCTTTGCCTTTCTTCAATAGTTTTTATCCTTTCACCTGAAGTATAATTTTATTTATTTTTTTCTTTTTTTATTAAAAAGCAGCACAAGAACTGTTTTAACTATGAGGTTCTTAATATTAGCCTTCTGAGTTATAAAATAGTTTGTATAGAGTAGTTAGTTACTAAGTATCCAAATGTTGAAGGAAATTCCTCTTCTAGTATTATTTATAGTGTTAAAAAAGAAAAATCTCAACTACAACAAAAACTATGATAAACAAAAGAAATAAGCATAATATTATCAGGTTTATGTAAGATAAGACTGATATTATTATTATTTTCAATCTTCTAAAGTTTTTTGATTTAAAACAAAAAAAAGTTGAAAACTCTACATTTAAATAGAATATTTTTTTAGTAGGTTCGATAAATGTGGAATAAGATTGATCACCGAAGGCTTTCTGACGGTAGCTGTCGTTATTAGTCCGCCGCAATTTATCAACGGCCGTCAAAAATTTACAGATATTAATATTTACGTAATAAAAAGAAAACGATCAAATCTAAAAGTTATATAGCATGAAAAATTTAGTTATTGTAAAATATTTTTATGAATATATTAAAACTTTTTTTAGTTTAAAGTATAACACATAATATTTATTACACATAAAGCTGGAAAAACTATTTAAATAATAATTGACAGCACTCTACACCCTTTTACAATTTTTTTTAAAACAAACATATATTCTTAAAAACTGGTTTATAAACCTACTATATGAATATATCTTTAAAATAATGATATAATAATTCTAAACATAAATTCTAAAAATAAATAGTTTTGGATCCAAAATCCCAATACTATGTATTGGGATTAGAAATGAATATACATTTATAAAATATTCATTAGTTTGAAATTTTCGTATTACCACCTGAAGAAAGATTTCCGGTAGGCTTTACTGCCTGAAAACTTTAATTTAGTGCAAAAACATAAAAAAAATGTTATAAAAAAACTTAAACAAGTAGTAAAATACTTGTGTGCAAAAAAACAGATGTCACTACAATAAGTTGTAAAATAAGAACAAGTGATATAACAAAAGCCAACATAATACATCATCAACGTCGTCCAACAGACATAAATTAGAGTCAATAAAATTAACTAAAACATGAGAATAAACTAAAAAGGCTTTCACGAATACATTATTAATTTAAACGCTTTATAAACTGCAATTTCCACTTAAGCATATAATATATGCATATAATAAAACATAAAATATTTAATTAATACTAAAGATAAAAGGCATAAAATACGAACGCCGATGTAAATAAAGAAGCACTCGCAGTAAATTATAATGAATAGGGGTTAATTAAAAATATATATTTAATCAAGTAGAGAGCATAGTGGTGTTTCAACTTGCAATTGACAGTCTGCGGGGAAATCAGCGCGTAGGCCGCGAGCCTAGCCCGATTCAAGTCTAGGTCTCATATCATCTAGTGTTACATGCATTGCGGAAGTTTTAGTCTTTAAAATACTGTTTTTTTACAAAAAATTTTATGGTAAAACGTTTTTTTTTTAAATTGAAATAGGGAAGTGTTTTTTTTTAATATATTAGGGTAAACATGATGTTACAATTATTAATCTTAGTAAAAGTAAATCTTCACACTACTTTTATTATCTAAATTAACAGCAAAAATACATTTATTTTAAAGTTAAATGTTTGTTTAAATGTTTATTGTTCACCTTTTTTTAACTTTTTTCGCTAATATTATACGATAATATAACAGACTTATCGGTTTATACGTTTTTAAAAGTACATCTCTATTTTTCTATAAAAATATACTTTATGTGTAAATAATGAAGTGTTGTCACGATGTCATTTGCTACGAAACATCGCGCTCCCAGGGCGATTGTTCTAAAAGCATTGTAAAACGATACACTGGTTACCACCTGTATTTCTAATGCTTTATTATATTTTAAAGAAACTCTCGTGTTTATTTACAGTCAACATAAATTTAATGCAAAAAGCATTATTTAAAAACAATATAAAATATAAATACCTCTGGTGGTAAAATAGATAAAATATTTGTTTCTAAAGATAACATTTTATAAATGTACATTTTCCTAGCCCTACTTATTTTGTAATGAAGTACTTTATTTGTTTTGTTAAGCTTTAGTCTTTATTTCAAGTATATCGTAGTGCAATGAGAAAGCCTGTGACTGTGACACGATGATTTTAAGTTAGTGTCCCAATCGGGGGAATAAATTATTTCCATTTCCCTGTTGAGTTGAGTTCCACTACTCATCTGTGTCTCTACTTCTGGCAATAAAGCTAAATATCTTAACATTTAACATTAGGTTCTCTTAGCCTACCATGCTAAATATATGGGAAAGATTATTTTATGCTATCATAAATTTAGTATCATTTCGGGCAATATTGAATAAGTATATCAATTACAAGAGTCATACAAAACTTGTCAACCGCGTACTCCTTTGAGTATTGTGCGGTAAAATACGGCATAAGTTTCCTGTTTCGAGTCCCAAATGTCGTTAAAAGTATAAAGAAACCCCACGCGGCTTCGCCCGCTTAAACTTATTGTTATATTGTATCCAAATTATACAAAATATTTACATAAAATGAAGCCTGTGTTATTCTGATGTATAGGTTATATTACTGTAAAGTTTCATCTAAATCTGTTTAGTATTTTTTGTGCTAAAGTGGAACAAACATCCATCTTCATAAACTTTCATATTTATAATATTAAGTTTTACCGATTACTTAGTAGGATAGTAAAATAGTCACGATATCAGATTTCGTCCGTCATAAAGGCAATTTGTTCGTTTGGTTATCAGAGATTTATATATATTACGCTAACATAATATACAACTTGGATGACAAGATAAAATATATAAATAAATATAGATATATTAAAAACGTAATTTAATTAAACTAATTAAATATATTTCCGTAACTTTAAAAAATAAATAACGCTTTATGTAAAAAAGAAAACTCTTAATTTTTTAATATGCTTACTTAATATTTATTGCCTTAGCTCGGGTTGTCATTTATTTATGCGAACCGTCAACATTTAGGTGGTAAATTGAGAAGAAAAAAATTGACACAGGTCGAGTGGCGAAACCTTTTAATGGTATTCGTGACTAATTAATGTGATGATAGCGGTGCCCGTCTTTGTGAAGCACTCCAATAAAATGGCACGACATTTACTCACGTCACGTCAATTTTCACGGCTTCCTGCCCATATGGAAGTTAGAACAATTTGCTTTATCTTTTTATATTTTAGCCTTATATGTTACTAGCGGACGCGCGCAGCTTCGCTTGCGTATTTAAGGGTGAATTCTAATAACCCATGAAACATGTGTTCAATGAAATATTTTTAAGAGTCTAAATTTCAAATTTTATAAAAATCGGTGGCGATTTAAAGATTTTTCCATACAAACTTTCAACCCCTTATTTGCACCCTTAGGGGGTGAATTCTAGAAAACCATGAAACATATGTTCAATTAAATATTTTTAAGAGTCTAAATATCAAATTTTATAAAAATCGATGGCGATTTAAGAATTTTCCCATACAAACTTTCAACCCCTTATTTGCACCCTTAGGGGGTGAATTCTAGAAAACTATGAAACATATGTTTAATTATATACGTTTAAGAGTCTGAATTTCAAATTTTATAAAAATTGGTGACGATTTAAAAAAAACCTATTCAAACTTTCAACCCTTATTTGCATCCTTAGGGGGAGAATTCTAGAAAATGATGAAACACGTGTTCAATTAAATACTTTTAAAAATCTAAATTTCAAATTTTATAAAAATCGGTGTTGATTTAATTTTTTTTCCATACAAACTTTGAACCCCTATTTCACCCCTTTAGGGTTAAAATTTTTCAAAATCCCTTCTTAGTGGATGTCCAGATTACGAAAGTAAATATTTGTCCAAATTTCACGTTTCTACCATCAGCGGTTACGGCTGTGCGTGCGTCTTACCTCAGTCAGTGAGGACAAGTCCTTTTATATATATAGATTTCTGGACGGAAAGACTAGGATATATATATGCTTATACTACATATATACAATACAGAAAAATAACTAATGAACGTTTAAATCTATAGAATATTAACATATCTATATCATATCTAAAGATTGCCTATAGTATAGAGAATCTCGATTTCCGAGCGGATGCATAGAAAGGACGGCACGTGACTGGCGTTAGAAGGAATTCGATTGCCGTCCGGGATGGACCCATCCCAAATCAATTTTAAATTAAATATTGGTTTCATATTACTATCTCATAGCTACATTCTATTTGTCAATGATAAAAAATATTATACACGTATAAGAATAGCTAAATAATTTTCATTATTTTTTTTTTATTTTTATTTAAATGTTAATGAATTAATATAATACCTATATTTTTTATTACTTGACATTAGTTTAAAGCGCGAACATTTGATTGTAGCTATACAAAAAGCAACTAAAATTGAAATTATAATTTTACTCTTCACTTATAAAAGATTTAAAAAACATAAATTAATTTTTAGACGACGCAAATTAGACTGTTCTCGACAACCGTGGCCGTGAATGCAAATCAGATTTGAGTAATGAAACAAGACTAATTAGAAAGCCGGAAGAAAACTGTTGAAAAGACATGGTTTTTCTTTGGACAATTGAAACTCTAATATTGTATTAAGAGATTTTTAATTGAGGCCACCGTATATAATATTGTATTAAAAAATGTTGAATTGCCTCTACGCCGCAGAGGCAGCGTTTGACTATAAACGCAGTGGTTGTGGGTTCCTTCCTCACTCGGTGCAAAGATTTTTTTCCCAAATTTTTGGTTCCCATTTCCACAATATTTTGATAGCAATCACTAAGTTAGAAAAAAGTATTTGCAAATACCATGAAAGTAATTATAATAGTAACCATTTTAATAATAATATTATGATACCTAACATACTATTGTATTATTTATTGGACCTACATTCCGTGCGTGTGTCGAGAATGATGGAATCGCGTGTAGAATCCACTACTCTTTTTTTAGTTAAAAAATATACCACTATAACTCTGCTACGTGGAAATAGTCGCAAGCTATTCGAAAGTTCTGAAAAATAATTAAAAGTGCATTAGCGTTTAAGTAAACTTCATGATAAAGTCAACTTTTATCTAACGCCGTATAAAAATTACAACCCTTAAACAAAGGCTAAAGTTAACAATATATAAAATAGAGTCTTAGTAAAAAAAATGGCTTATACATATTTTTATTATATTAAAACTATAACTATAAAAATTAATACAAATAACTACAATAATAATTAATTAATTATTTTTGCTTGAATTCATACAAAAACATAAATGGAGGAGGTAGTATTAAAGCAGCGTCGTTATAAGTCACAGCCATACGATAACAGAACTGGGCAAATGGTTCGGTAATCATAAACCGTACACGAGATTCCGTCACGCGACAGGAATAGTGCTTTGTTTGCTGGAAAATGAAATAAAAAGGTTATTCCGGCCATGCGGGTGGGTTATCGCAACAATTATTTGGAATTGTCGATTTCAGTAGCATGCGATATTGCAGTGGAGCGCTTAGTGAAAACAAATCGATCACTGTGTTATATTTTTTCACTTAAAAATACTTTTTTTTAATATATGTATTGATTATTTAGTATGATAAAGAATTTTACAATTTTTAAGGTAGGTTGGTTAAAGAAATAAAATATCGCCTATCGTCAAATGGAAATTACGACGTAATGGCGGACGGCGGGCAGAGTTGTCCTTTTATTTTATTTTTTATTATTAGCTACCTCCTCAGGAAGCAAATAACTTTTACAAAGCTTTGATATCCATAGATATACATTTGGTAAAATATACTGTCCATTAGTTAGATATAATGCTATTTATAATAGATGTTTTTAGGGCATTTAGCCCTAAAAACATTTCAGACGGAATTTCGAAGATCAAGATAAAATAAATCAACTTCACGCTGTATCCCACACACAGCAGGGTAAGCAGAGGGAACCTAGTGATAAGACACTCCGTTTCCCACTTTATGCCGAATTCTAGACGCATTGCGTGTTGAATGGCGCCGCGTTTTGCCTGGACTCGAGAGGGAAGAAATGATAATATCATATCTTCGATCGAATGTTGAACCCACAACCGTCAAAGAGTCACACCCTTGCACCCCTGTGCCACGACTGGCCGCCAATTATAATACATACATACATACATACTCGAAATAAATTATTCGTACTCACACCTTAATACTTTAATAAAAGTAGTTAACACGAACGCGGGGAAATAGAGCGTAATTTATTTTTGTTATCAAATTATCATTCACGCAAACGATACTTGCGTCATAATATTATAATTATAGAGAATATTTTATTACTTTTACTCACGAATAATGTAAGTAGTCATATCATAAAAATGTAATTATAAATTTATATATATTCT